>VZTI01003361.1:206186-220873 GCA_013397865.1 Struthidea cinerea
AGGAAGGAAGGAAGGAAGGAAGGAAGGAAGGAAGGAAGGATCCCTCCAGACATCTCTCCAGATGTTGCAGGCTTTGTTGCAGGCTCTTCTACTTAGGCTTTGTTACCTTTTGAGTTTACTAATATCACATCTATGCACTTTCATCCCCTGGTGGTTAGAGATGATGCTTCTCTCTCTCGATGGACAGTGTCAGATAAGCATTTCAATTATGATCATTCAAATGAGTCGCATCACCAAAGCAGAAGAAAAAAATATGAGTACAATAATCAGCGTGGTAATCTGTTCATCAAAAACTGTTCAGACACTCATTTGAAATAAGGGGCTTCTATTTCACAAACTGTTCTAATTATCCCGGGTTCCTATACTAGGCCTCAGTATCCCACAAAACTAAGTTTTCTTCTAGTTTTGGCTATTCATGCAATAAATATATTTGAGGTCCTTTTCCCCTTTTGCATCTTCCTGCACTCATCTTGCCTAGCTTGTGTCCATTTCTATTTCTTTGTTTTTTCCCTTATGATCATGTTACTTCCAAACATCTCCATTTTCTTGTAGTTAAGGCAACAGCTCATGTAAACAGCAGCTCCACTTGCGGGTGTTGCATTGAAAGTCTGAGAATATATTTAGGTAATTCTAGCCAGTTCTACCTGTGTTTTCATTAGGAAGAGCCCTCTTTATTGTCGTCATATAAGATTCTAAATAAATACAAAAAAAATCAGTAACTAACCTACGTAGTGAACATTATGCTTTTTACCTCTGGTTCTATGCAGGATTCTTCAGAACAAAAAATTTAAAAATCCCAACCAAGCAAAAAAGTTTTTCACCTTGGAAAGGTTGGCATTTGTTTTATATGTCCCAGTTCACTTACCCTTCTTTTGGCTTTATTTCTGAGGCTGGGCTGCCTGATGTGGCAAAGGTGACATTTATGGCATCACAGGGTGGTTCAGTGATCCACTGTGATACCCTTGGTCCTGCTGCAGGTGCTGGGCAATCTTTTCAGTTCCAGGCTCTGCTCTTCATTCATCTGTGACCTGTAGTCCTCATGTTCCCAAAACTTACTGATCTCCATGGGATTCTTTTCTTCTGCTGGAAGATCTAGCACCAGTTGTGACAAAATAGATTACAAGCTAAAGGATGGGAGGCCTAGAAATAGATCATTAGAGGAAACCAATCTTGGAGCCAAAAGTGGCCTGAAATCACTCTTGCATGGGAATGTCTCCCCCAGCCCATCTCCTGCAATGTGTCCTCCATGCATGTCATCAGCTCTGTCACTTTCCTGCAGGGAATTACTAATGGGTTGGGATCTCTTCTTCTCCCCCCTCTGCCCTTTCAAACCAGTCATGGCCATTCTCGTAAATCTGCCAGGATGCTGACAGCCAGACTGCAGCTCACAGGGGCTCAGGGGACTTTGAGTGATATTCCTTCTGTTTCAGCTCTTTCCAAGACAGACACCGATTTAGGAGGATGTTTCCTTTTACATGTTTGAACAAAATAATAATAATAATAATAATAATAATAATAATAATAATAATAATAATAATAATAAAAACAACAACAACACAGGGGTAGGAAAAAGAGAATAGGAAAGATAGTGGCACCATGATCTTCCGTATTGAAGGGACTGCAAGTGCAGGATGTGTCCCTGGAGAAACAGGCTTTCCAGGCAATGAAAGGAGCAAACAAAGAGCAGAAAAAAATGGACCAGGCAACTCGACTATTTGCCTGCGCATTTGATAGAGTGCCACACATGCTTTATCTCTACCCAATGTCTTGTTATTGAAAAGTCATTTATTTATTTTAGAACATGTTGATAAAGAATGCTCCGAGCAGATAACATAGTCTCAAACCAAAACAAGGTTTTCTGTTAGCTCTAATCCCCTTGATTTTATTTCAGCTAAGACTATCTGTAGTATTCTTTTACTTTCTTTACCAGTGAGCTGCTGCCAACCCTAATCACTCTGGCTCACACCAGACATTACTACTATTATCTGGCTGATTCTAAACGACCCTGGTCTTCAGGATTGAAAGGCATCTTGATGTTATCTGAGGGACCACGGAAAGCCTCCACATGTAAAGGCAGGCTGAGCAAAAGCCCTGTGTGCCACTAAGGGCTCACTCATCGCATAAAAGCAGCCTGAAAATCACTATATAGATCTCCGGTTCTGAAGTGAGTGTAGGAGATCATTGCTGCATCACTCACAGTAAATGCTGTGATGGGTGAACCTCCAAAGGCTGGGAGGTTTCATGTGGGTGAATTCTCACATGCTGGCCCCCATCCAAGTGTCTCCTGAAGGTGCAGAACTGGAACAATAACCTTGCAGAAATACACAGTTTAAGAGTACATGGGTGCTCTAGAGATTGTCCACAATTTAACAGCAGGAGTTGCAGTAAGAAGGTAAATTGTAATCGATTATTTCTAGGCATAAAACTAGTTGGTAGCATTGAAAATAAATGGGGAAATGATTTATTAATATTAAAAATATTAATATCAGGTATTACAACCTCTTTATAAAGGCTCAAATAGACAAAAAGAAAATGGGAAAAGAAGAATCCTATATCCGACAAAATGCAATTTGACATGCCAATAAGCCAATAGTCTTAAATTATAAGAGATAAAGCATGAGTGGAGCTATTTGGTGGCTCTTGAAAGATCATCAGTTTGAAGAGGTGATGGGAAAATCAGGTTTGTAAATACCTGTCTGTAACATGTGAAGATATGGGACAATGTGAATGCAATAGAACAGTTCACAGGACAGCGATTCTAAAACAGCCTTTGCATTTTTAAGGGGAAATTTTCTGACTCAAATAGTAACTAATTTAACACTGGGGAATTTGTTTCTGGAGCTCCTCTTGATTGACAGAGGAGAACTGGGAACTGGAGAGATTGTTTAGACAAAAGCAACAGTGACTTAGTTGCCCTTGTTTTATGCAAACAACATGAAGCACAAAAAAAAAGAATATCGATACTTGATACTTTAAAGGGAACATTTCTCAACACTGACAATGGTTATGAGACCAGCTCACCGGGAGAAAGAATTGAAACAGAAAATTGTTAAAAATAATCAGGAACCACTTGAGAATATTGGCTCCAGAAACTGCAGTAAACACAGAAGTCTCTACTGCTTAAAAAACCACAGTGTTTCAGAAGGGAAGTGAAAGCAGATAGGCTTGTATGTAAACTAGCAATATATAAATTAAAGGCTAGAAATGACTGAAAGTTATTAAGGATGCAGACTAAGTCTATCACATTTGAGGGTATTGGGAAGAAACAAAGACAACTTTTAAAACACATTTAAAAGCTGGGACCCTCAAACTAGAGAAGAAATAACTCCATAAGACTTGAACAGTGAGCTCTGTAACCAACTGAAAGTCTGTTCCCATTGCAGGACTGGAGAAAGAGCAGTAAATGAGGCTTTTAGACAACTAACAGCATGAGGGTGAAAGTGCTACATATTTGTCATTGTTTCCAATTCTGATGTCCTCATTTCAGAGAGACAGATAAACTGAAGGGCTTCACAAAAATCTTGAGTAGTTAAGAATTCGGGAAACACGTTTTAGTGTGGAGGATTAAGGAGTTATTTAACCATTTAAACTAGTCATTTAGGCAGAAGGGAGATGACAATGGATTTCACTGTTTTATCAGCAGTTACAGATACTTGCAATAGGAAAAGCCAGAGTGACAATCATGATCACTTCGACCTAATCTTGGATCCAGTGGCTTCAATATGAACCTGTGGTGCAACTGCAAACAGTGCTAACCGAGGCGGATTTTCTTCACTGCATGTTTTTTAATCAAACCTGGCCATTTTTTCCAAGGTCTGAGAGAGAGGTCACTACTGTCAGCAAGGCACTGGACTGCATTTCTGAAGAAACAGATGGAACTTTACATATGGGAGTACACATATATAAACACCACATTTCTTCAGTTTTAATGTGATAGAGCGAGAACCAACTGTTTTTCCAAATGGACTGCAAGGTCTTTTAGGCAGCTCCCATCTTTGTCTATGTGCAGAAAATTCATCAGGGACATCCTGCACTTCACTGAGCTCTCTCTCAAGGCTACTGGAATGTAAGTAGAAGGAACACATCAAACAGGCATTCATGCACTCACACCACTGCAGAGGTGGGAAAAGCCACTTCTGAAGTTCCAGAAATCTCTGCACAGGCTTAGGAGTATGATTTCTGAGGAAGTCAGCTCACTGCAAATGTCTTGCACAGCACTAAAGCACACAGGTAACAACTCCCGCTGCTTCAACAGGTCCTGTGCTAAGTGTCAATGAGTGTAAACTCTGTTTTCCCCATGGATATATACACACGTGCACACATTGATCATTTACTCAAGTTCTGCTAAGAGGTGGAAATGCAGGCAAAATCCATCATGTTTTTCAGTGTTCTGTCTGCTCTGTAATGGTTTTGCTCAGCTTACACCACAGTAGCACAGACTGCCCTTGCAGCACAGGGATGTTGGACTGGGGACGGCTGCTGCGGCCAGACAGCCCCATGGCTAAAGTTCAGCACGAGTATGGCATAGAAAGGATGGGGCTGAGGGCAGGCCAGCTGCAGCACAATCCCAAGCACAAGCTGTTTATTAGGGTGAGCGTAAAGCACTCCAGAAGGGCAAGACTCAGTGTTCTTCCTTTTGATCCTATTATCATATGACAACATGATTAAAGACAGGGTAAAGGCAAGGCCCTCATGGAAGAAGCACAGGGGTGTCAAACCACTAATGGAAACTGTCACGGAAGAGACGGAAAGTTTAAAGAAAACATGGCCCTCTCTCCCCCCAGGGCAGGGAGCGAGGGGGATCCCAGTGCCAGCAGAGGCTGCACACAAAGGCAGAGCAATAAAAACAAGAACATAGGACAGAACTTAGAAAAGTAAATGTGGTGTCAGCTCCTCCTTTGTCATCTCTGTGTCCTGGGAAACCAGATGACAGCAAAGATTGGCTGCACGGCCCTTCTGGACACAGCCGTTGCACACAGGCCTTATTTCCCTGGGTCCTAAATTCATTTTAGTTTCCTTTTTAAGCCTTCAAGCCCATACCTCAGCCTAAGCTCCTCTACCTCCCTGCATAGAATGGCCACGCACAGGAATGCCTGATTCAAGCAGGACACGGGGCACCAGAATCCAGCGCCAAGACAGCAAAGAGGTCAGTCCAGATCCCTAAGAAACATGTTTCTCCCCACACCAACTGGTTTGGAGCCACTCAGTGTGTGGCAGGCGATACTCTCTGATGCAGGCCTCCTCGTGCAATGCCTGTCAGCAGCTGGCATGGGGCTGTGCTGGTAGGACACTGCAGGATGTGGGGTTTCAAGCTGAAATCACTGTACTGTTATAAAGTGACACCAGGATGGGCAAGCCCTAATTCTCCCTTCCTCTCTACATTAGTCCTGGGGTGGAGGCACCCACCTCCCATGCTCCCTCTCCCCTCCTGTATGCCTATGAACACCCTTGATCACTAACTAGCTATGTCTCATCCTCTCCAGTGGCAAGCACAGGGCCATGCAACACCAAACTTTATCCAGGGGCAGGTGTCCTGAGCACAGGGTGCTGGCCCCAGGCCCTTGCTGAGCATGGGGAAGATGGACTGAGGGTCCTTGCTGAGCACATATGGGCTGCCAGGTCTGCAGCAGGATGGGAGGAGAGGCAATGGCAGGTCAGTGCTGAGATAAGGCACTTAAAATCCCAAGACCAGTGAGCTTAGAGTGTTAGGAAAAGCATGAGAGGGGAAACATTACCATAAAAATGTGTAAGTTAATTACTTAGTAATGGCCAGTGCCCCTGCTCCTCTCTCTGTGTAACTTCTCTGCCACACCTCTCTCCTTTCTCATCTCCCATTTCCTCTGCTTACTTTCTTTGGTTCCCCAACACATCACTTTCTTCCCTTCCTTTCCTTTCGTGTTCAAATCCCTTCCCTCTAACTCCTCACCCTCTTTCCCCTTTCTGTCCCACCTCCAGTCCTTTGTCTAAAACACGAGACAAATTTTGTAACTTTCTGATGTTGCCAGTTGGTAGCCCTGAAGCAGCAAAGACTTGGATAAGTTATTCTTCCTGGCTACATCTTCAGACAACTGAAGTATAGAAAGTCACTGGGAGTTACAGGGAAAAGACCACCACAATGTAGGGTAATCTCAGCCATGTGCCTGCTTCCTAAAACCTGAAGGGTGCCAGATCTCTGCAACTCAACCACCAGGGCTACATCCAAGAGCTCAATTCTCACCTTGCCTCTCCAGCCACAATGAGTTGAACACGTCTGAGTTCAGGACGGTTTTGGCACTTACAGTGCCTTCCTCTTGGGAGCTGGACATGCACCTCTGTGACAAATACAGAATCAATGTATTCCTTTCTGTGAATGGAACAACCAGTTAGTGAAGTTTGTTACAACAATCTTGAACAACCAATGGAAGCATCAGCAGCAACATGGGATAAAAAAACAACACTGGAAAGCTGTCAGAAATGGATTTTTAACATAAGGTATTAAATCAATATTTATTTTAACAAGTTTAATGGGATTCTCCCCCATTAGTTCCCAAGAGTTCTCCGTTAGCCAAGCCCTCTGGAGATGCTTGGAAAATCTGGATACTCATTTCTCATTTATTTCCGACTGGAGTCTTAAAAACTCAATTTCGTTGAATGTCAAGACAGGACTTCCTCCCTTCAGTGTTCAGGAATATTCATTTTATTTTTTTAACTTCTGTCTGTTGCACTTTCCAAAAGGTGGTTGGGTGCTGATGTTAGCAATATCTCAGATACATGGAAAATATTTGCCAAAAGAGCAAACACCACTGGGGTGCAAAATGGCTGTGGAGACACAGACTGTGTGTGTACAAGCAAACAGGTAGGTGATCACTCAGGATGAAGTAACTTTGCAGTGGAGTACTCCATGAACCAGAAGCATCATTCAGGATCAACCCACTTCACAGGAACAAGAGGACTCATACGGGAAGGAAGGAAGGAAGGAAGGAAGGAAGGAAGGAAGGAAGGAAGGAAGGAAGGAAAGAAAGAAAGAAAGAAGTGAAGAAGTGAGGAAAGGAAGAAGTGGGGAAAGGAAGAATAGAAAAATGGAGGGAATGGATAGATATATGGAGGTAAGGATGGATGAGGAAGCACTGTTTCTGCAATTAAGCTATATTTCAATTGTTCCTTCATTTATCTGCATCCCATTGTTAGAGATGTGTCTTCCAACTTTTTATCTCTTTGGATGGAAAACCTGCTGCAGCTACAGAAAAAGCAGCCTGCACTCATTGTCTTTCATTTTCCAGAACTTTCAGGTGTGCAGCTCCGGCCAACCTTAATGAAGATTTTGTTCAGGCTTACTTCTGATGCGATTGAAGGAAGAACAGATTTTCTATGTAGCAACCAACTCTGAGTAAAGCTGTCAGATCGGCCTGTCAGATTCATCCAAGAGTTCCTTGAATCCATTTGCCAAATAGATATAAATAGTACTAAGGAGACATATCTCACTTTGAAAAGACTTCATAGTAACAGAAGTACATGCTAGGAAAACAGGTATTTCAGGAAAATCTGGTTCACAAGTCACAGGCTGGGTCCCCAGATGTAATCAACAATATGTCTCAGATTGAACATCCTGTAAGCAGTAAAGACTAAAGTAGAAAATGTATAGATCTCATTTTTTCAGCGTTGCTTCCTTTGACAAGATGCTGCAAACAGGAGATTTTAGCTTCTAACACACCGTGTAGCTCTGGCATAGGAATCTGGCATCGTGACAAAGCATAACAAATGTTACTGCCTCATTAATACCTTTTTTGCAGTGGCACTTTTATGATTTTCTACATTCTTCTTCAGTGGGAGCTTGGCATCTGGGACACCTCTAATGTGGTATAACATAACCACCGATAGCTAGTGAAAGCCTCCATTGAAGGCGTGACACTCCGGGCTGCTCCAGCATGTTCCTCAGCAACATGGGGAAGGCTGCGGCTGACTTGCTGACAAAACGGCGGGAGCAGTGGCTGATTGCACAAAGCCTGGGGAGCAAATTCGGCTTTGCTTGGCAATCTGCTCGCGGCTCCTTGGGCACACAGCGCTGTGCGCTCGGAGGGAAGAATCAGTGCAGGGGCATTAGGGTAACCCTTCACACTCTGCTTGCAGGATTAGAGGAGAGATGTGATGACAGCTAGAGCCGGGATGGATATTTTTAGCAAGCTGTATAGTCAACATGTTTCACTTCTAGCCTTACTCACAAATTGTTTGTGAGGATTTTTTGGCTTTTATGATTGTGCCTGTTACCAAAGTCATCCAGTCACTGCTCTGAGCGCATTCCGGTCAATACGTGACTCGAAACTATAGTCTGAGCATGTACAGGCTGTTTGTTTTTCACAACTGCTGGGGAGGCTGGTTGCCACAGCCACATTATATTGCTCCCAGACTAGATGACTTTAGCAACTGTCCAGTGGGGTGCATATGGGTCAAAGATAGGAGCTAAGAATAAGCAATGAGGTTAAGAGGAATTAACCATGCAGAACCTGAAAAACTAAGCACTTGTCTTAGAGCCTGATTTGAAATTAACCTTCCATCTTCACATTCGTGCTGGGAGTTTCTGCTTGTGCTCTCTCAACATCAAAATGCTCTGCCTCATCTTGCGCATCCCCACCGACTGCCTCCATATGTCCTCACCAAGAATTCTGGGTCACGCTTGGCAAGGGAGCCCCAAGATGCAAACTGGTTCCTCTCCCCTCTGAAGATGGGTGAAGACCCCAAGCCCAGTAAAAAGACCACTCACTGCTTCAAGTGAGCAGGGACCCACTGCTGCCCTAAACCACTGTTCCTCGTGCCTACAGTTAGCAGGCTTTCCCTAACCTACATCTCTCTTAATGCACAATAAATCAATATCTCTCCTCTATTAACCTTACATAACTGAGGGCTCCTATTACAGTCTCCCTTCAGACTTGGCTTTTCCAAACCTACTCCATTTCCTTCCACCTGTCCTCGTAGGTAGTATTTGCTTGCCCTTATCATTCCTGCTGCTCTCCTAAAGACTTGTTCTACTTTGGTTATGTATTTCTTTCAAAGCAGAGTTTTATCATCTTTCTCATTTTCTTCTTCAAAAACCAGTTCCGTCCCCCCATGACCCAGATCACAACAGCCACAGCACAAGGTGCTAGTGGAAAGAGAGGAGAGGTTACAACCTGCTGCAGTAAATCTGCCCTGAATGCACTGTATGTATAAGATTGCATTTATTTTATGTATTTTGTTTTCCAGGATTTGTTATGCCTCTAAGCAGATTCTCATTTATTCCTGTGTGTGATAAATATAACCCAAAATGATTTTTAATACATAGATATAAAACACTGAAAGTCAATTAGCAGAACTACACACCTAAAGTCTGGCTTTTAAAGGGACTCCTTTTCCTTTTTAATAAGCATGCTTGCATTTTTTTGCATCTCTGTTTATTGTGGACAACTGGCATTGAATTAACAGATCTGATGTATAAATAATGTCAGTACAAAACTCCAATTTTTTTATGCTGTGTTTGCCCCTGCAAAAAAAAGTCTTGATACAAAAATCTTAAAATACCAACAATTGCAAAATTCTACCTACAAAAAAAAGGCAGAAACCGGCTCTTGCTCATTCATTTTGTTTTCATTCTTCCCTCTGCCCTCCTCTTGAACTTTACATGACTTTTTTTTCCCCTCCACTTTTGTCAGTGATGGGAAATTTCTAATCCAACATACAGGATTCGTCCCTATTTGAAAATGAAAAGGAAACACATTTGCACTGAGATACACTGAGGGGCATTTGTTAAAGCCAAGGCAGAGAGGCAAAGTTCATCTCCCAGCAGCAAGACTTGTGGCGAGAGGTAACTGCATTTGTCCCTTTTCTCCCAACGGCTCATTACAGCTGAGCAGGTCAGACCTGTCAAACATCGCCACATTCGATGGTGCTAGGAAAAAAAAAAAGAAAGAAAAAACACCCTGTACTTGGATGCAAGGGCCGTGCATCCCTTGTGCTTTGTCTGGCGCAACCCTTTCACAGAAGCACAGACATTGTGAAACGGGGTCAGGAAGGTAGCAAGCCAGCTGCCTGACATCCTTTCGACCGACTCCCGTGACCGAGGAACGAGCAGTGGCTTCAAGAACCTTGCAAATACAAGATAAGCGCCTCTCCCGGGAAAATCCAAGCACAAGCCTGATTTTGGTCTTGCTGCAGGTTGGGGTTTAGAGTGTTTGTTTCAGTGTCACCTTGTGGTTTCAGTGGACCCGCTGCTGTTTTCATGCAGGATGCAGGAGAGTAACCCAAGCCCTCTCCCCTCCTTCAGAGCCAGCAAGCCCGACCCTCAGCTGATATTCATGAGCCCCGTGCCACTGATCCGGCGGCACAGCACGGCGCGGCACATGGCCTCCCCCCAGCTGGCTGTCTGGACCAAACTTCGCCTGGAGCCCAGCAGCTTTCAGCCCAGGGTAACTCCACCAGAGTTGGGAGCTTTATGCTGGTCTAACAAAGAAAGGAGACAGGCTAGCCAGGCCTTAATGAGCTGATGCTGATCATGTAACTGTCTTATTGAATTTGCATTTCATTAGGAGACTTCATTTGAACCACAGCTGTGAATATTTGAGGGCCTGATTGTGTCTATGGATACTAATTTGTTCAAAGAAGACAAGGAGGATACTGAGCTGCAACCCTGACCCTTTTTGTATCGATCAGACAAGATAGATCCTCCTTAAAAGTAATGTCAGAGCTGTACCAAAATCATGCTCAGGCCCATATACCCTGGCTGCTATTGAGCTGCCTAAATGCTTATTCCTGAAACTCACCCCTCTAGGGGATGGAGGGGAAAGCTGGACCCCAGCACCCACTTGAGCCTTTGCCTGATAAAATTTCATTTTCCTGTACTGTAGCTTAATGAAGATGATGAAACCCATGGGATGGGAATATACCATCAAGGGAAAACATCCCACCACCAGAAGGAAATGCCATCATTCAAATGCTGACTTCTTATTTGAGGCTTCATGATTATCCCTGTAGCCATGTAAATCAGATTACCATACCATAATGTTCTGTTGGAATCCCACATCGCTTAATGATGGAAAGACTGCAGACAGCAGGAATGAAACAGTTAAAAAGCCAAGTCTTGTGATAAGCAGATGGCAATTATTGCTGCTTACTGGTAAAACCTGTTTGTATTAAAAATATCTTAATGTTTCCATTGGAACCTACCAATTAAGAGATTAAACTGCGTTTCATTCACATACAAGTGGCTGTGAGCTCACACACACACCTGGCACTCCCAGCTCCAAATTCCACCTAGAAGATGGCTGAAAATACACCCGCTGGTCACCTTCTTTTTTTTTTTTTTTTTTTTTTTTTTTTTTTTTTGTGTTTGAGTGGGGTTTGGGTTATTTTATGAGCTGTCAGGAGCAAGATATTTTCACCTTATTATCAGGAGAAACAGGAAGCTGCTGGTAAATTCAGCCATTTTTCAGAGAATTATCTAACTGGGGACTAGACCTTTACTGATCAAGCCACTTGAAGCCCAGCCAGGCCTGAAAGGTGGATGGTACATCGGCAAGATTTTATTCTCAAGATAGCCTAAGCAAGATGATTTGTCTGGGAATTGCCCTAAGTAAACATGCTAATAGGATAGGAAAAGTTAGCCCCTTTGCCTTCTTAGCCAGCTAGCCGTTTCCCCTCTACTGAGGGGAGGGACTGTTGGCACTAAAGGGCTTCCTGCATGGAACTGGTCAGTCTCTTGCTGCAGTCCCAGGAGCCTTTTTCTATTAACAGGGAAGCCAAATTTCCTTCACGGATGCTGCCTTACTCCAAGAACTGCCTCGGTCACTCAGGCCGGTAAGGGGATCTGGACAACTCCCCCGAGGACTCCAATGTTTATAAACTAATAAGGGATCTGATGTTGCCAGTCTGAAAGCCAGATGTAGCTGCTGCTGATAGAGGAGGGTTTTCTGTCCCTTCTCGCTTTTCACACCTTGATACCCAGAAGGATTCAGGAAACGGCCTGGTGCTCACACTCTTTACACTGCCATTTGCAATCGTTTCATAGGTCGGAGTAAGGGCATGCCAACATGCATCACAAGCTGTGATTATAGGCAGGCCTTGTACGAAGGAATGATGCCCCTTGCATTGTCATCAAGCACAGGGTAACTACTCGGGTGAATGCTGCTACCTGACAAAGGAAAAGCATTGGCTCCAACTAGCTCAGCGTACCAAGTGTCACAGCTCTAAACATATCTGGACATCCTCAGTCTGAAAGTTCTTGCATTGTGCACTTTCCAAGGATATTTGCAGTCCTACCTGGTACTGCAGTAATCAGTGATGGTGCAAGGACAGCATTTGATTTAGCTTCTCAGTGCTTCTATCTCTGCTTCCTTAGCTTTTTTCTCAGAAATCAGAAAATGCAGAGACCCATTTAAACAAGAAAAAACAAACAAACAAACAAACATACAAACAAATAACCAAAACAAAACAAAAATAAACCTCTTCCAGCAGTGCTAAAAAGTTCACTTCAGGCCTGATCAGGGACTTGGCAGAAGCTTTGGAATAGCTTTTGCTTTGTTTGAACCAAGCCCAAAATCCGCTACTGAGCGTTGCTTTCTGGTGTATGCAGATTTTCTGAGATGGGGGGACAGGGAGGGGGAGAAGAGGTGTCTCAGTGTGTTTTCCACCCATCCGACTGCTTCTCACAGGGGATTTTCAACTTTCTCAGTTTGCTGTTTGCAGGAAGGGGCAGGGAGTCTCCCAGGAGACCCTGGCAGAGCTCCCCTGAGACTCCCCAGGACAATCAGGCCTCTTCAGAGGCAATGCTGGTGCCGTTCTCCACTGGGATCTGCAGGGGAGGCTAAAGTAGCACGACTGGTCGCAGAGGAGCACTGGCCTAGAAAGTTCCCAGATCCCCCATCACAGCCCAACCAACCAAATAAATAAATAAACGATGGCACACACCCGCCCCCTGCCCCTTCCTCCCCCAACTCAGAAAGATGTCACCTCTGTTCAGGCCTGCTGCCACTGGAGGCTTGCAGAGCAGACTGCTCTTCTGTCCTTCTCTCTGCCAGTGCCACCTCCCGTGGCCCCGTTGTCACTGGCTTTGTGCCTCTCTCTTTATACTCATCCCTGCCAAGACCCGCTCCTGGGGCCTGCCCTGTGGCCAGGCTCTTCCTTGGCATTTTTTGAAGGAACATCTGGATTTCTGGAGGAGTAGAGGCGCTACCTCAGCTTCCAGAGGAGAAGAGAGGTGGGATGGCCAGGCCTGAGGACACCATTGCCCCACACGGCACCTGGCACACCCTGCACAGCCCCTCTCCACCACTCCACCCAATAAAACCCCCTGGACTCCCCAGGGCTTCCCTGCAGCCCCTCAGACCAGACAGCCAGCAGTTCCCAGGGGGATTTTTAACCCCCTCTGCCATGTTTACCGTCACTTATTCAGCTCTGCGCAAACACGTTTTTCTCAGCGTGGTGGGAGGGTTTTGTTGGGTGTTTCTGTTTTTATTTTCCTCCCCTCCTGCCCCTTCGGAGGCATTAAGGTGCATAAACAAGCTGTCCATAGGTGGCTGAGAACAGAACTCGAGCAGCCCTTAAATAATAAAATAAAATTTAAAAAAAAAGAAGAAGGGGAAAGAAAACCCACCCCGTGCTACCAGAGGCCCCGTTGGTTAAAGGCTACGGCGCAGTCACTCTGAAGTGAGGGTTTAATGAAGTAGCCTGTGAGAGAATGGAGGGGATGGTCCCCGCTGCACAGATGGCTCTTTGTCACCGCTGACACCTGCCATCTGCTTGTTTGTCTAAATGATGTCGGAGGGGCATCGCGAGCCTCCAATCTGCTGCGCCGCCTCCACCAGCTCGGGGTGACCCCCTGACCCGCGTGTCAGACGGGTCCGGAGAGTTTGTTCTTTCCGCTCAGTGGGCCCGTCCCGGCCTCTTCCCCGCCGGCAGCCCCGCAGCTGCCCCCGGCCGCGCGCTGCCGCTCGCCCCCCACGCCCGCCCCACCGCCCGCCAGCCCCTAAATCTCCTCTTCTTCATGCATATGAAAGGGGGAGGACATGCAGAGATTAACCTCCCAGGGCATGAAAGGGGTACAAAAGTTTACACCGCCGGGCAGCCATTTAGACCTTTTTGGGGGGGATGCACTCGCACTCCTGGGCTTTTTACCGTCATCTCCGCTCGATGCTCAGACTCTTTCTGAGGTAATTAAGAGGCCAAATTACCCCAGATGTAACACCGCTGATATCAGGAGAGGCAATTAAGATATTTAGAGAATACCACCTCTTTCTATTTCACTGCCATAAAGGCAGACTGGTGCCTTACCATCAGCTGTAGTAGCATTTAGAGCTCTCCAAAGACCTCTGGTTTAAAGGCAGAAGTAGGAGGCAGGATCCACTTTCCTGACAGTGGTCATCAGCAGACTTTTGAAACCACACTCAGAAAAAGGATATATTACTGCAAATGCATCCAGGTAGCATTTTTTTCTCAACTTCTCACTGTAGAAAAAGAATATCTTCTTAATACATGAAAAGGGGTTTCTCAGTGTATGAAAAGTGACTGACAGCTGCCAAGAGGGTCATAGCTTTCAGATAAACTTGTTGGGACAATAAGTGTGTCCTGAGAATCTAACATTTAATTTAAAAACAACATTAAAATCTAAAACAGCCTAAAAAATCTTGACTGGTTCAGAACACACTTCCCTTTTTTTTTTTTTTTTTTTTTTTTTTTTTTTTTTT
>VZTI01003361.1:220949-300780 GCA_013397865.1 Struthidea cinerea
TTTTTGCGCCTTCTAAGCCCACAGAAACACTATACTTTGTATATGACTTCAGGTCATTTGTGTCACCTCAAAACACTCAGGGGGAGTGCCTAAAAGGGACCTCTTTCCCAGTACAACCAACAAGCCCATCTCTAGGACGCCTCAGAAGAGAGTGAAGCTTGCTGTTCATAGCGCCACATAAATTGCGCTTGATGTTATCAGTGATGTCAGTGTACATGGAAGGTGTATAATGGATATTAATTATGACTGTTATCACTTATGACTTGTGTAGTGCAGCCAGGTATGCCTGAATACTTGCAAACACAGCGGCTTTTACACGTGGCAACTCATGAAATGGAAAATGGTCACTCTGCACAGCTCTAATGAGGGCAAGGGTGATTTAAGCTAGCAGAAAGAATCATAATTACTGTAGGTTCAAAGTGATCTTGAAGGAGAGGAAGTTAAAACGGGGTTGGGATTGATCTACTTTCATGCTCTACTCGGCCCATTGTTTTTAGTGCCTCATTTTGAACTATAAACAAATGGCTTCAGGTGATTTGCACAGTTTTCTGCAGATAATTCCTGAATTTGTTCAGGCAATGGTGGAAAGTGTGCACTGTGAAAAAATAAATAGCAGGGGAAACTGCAACAACAGCCTCCACCCTCTTCAGTCTGTCCAAAAAAGGTCCAAATTAAATCCTGGATTCAAAGCCATGTCAGAGCGCAGATGAGAAGAAAGGGCTCCAAGGTTTGAAGGGGACCACATGCGTACAGGGAAGCTGGTGCCAGTGTTCAGCCCCAGCAAGGCACCTTGGATGCTGAAGGCCTTCCCTCCTGGGGAAGGCCTGGCTCTGGGCTCCTCTCCTGGATCATAGGCAGAGGGGACAACCAACATTGTCACTCCTACAGGTCTCCGCCAGCAGGGCTGCTGTGACCTCCAGCTCACATGGTCTCTTCTCCACTGCAGCCCCTTGGCCACCAGCACCTGGGCTGACACCAAGAACAGCAGGAGTAAAACAAAGGCAGAACCCAGGGACTCTTGGAGAGACACAGAAAGACCTACAGGTTATGTCCTTAGCCTGAGAAACCTCTTTTTCTCCCTCTCCTTCATGACAGTGCAGTTTCTGAGCTCACAACACAGGACCACTACTGACCTACTATTGCTGACAGAAAGAGAGGAGATCAGAAGCAGCCACATCCCCACACACCCACCCAGGAAAAAATTTGCTGCCTCAGACCCCTCTTTCTTCAATAGCATTGGATGATAATTTGGGGTGATATAGAGGAAAAACAGAGGGAAATAAAGGGAAATAAAACAGTCCCTAAAGCACCCAATCTTTTCCAAAATCTAACAGAGAAATAAAGGGTGAAATCCTAGCTTTGCTGATTTCTGTGTGCTTTGCTTATAAGTTCAGCATGGAAAGGCTTTTACCCCTCCTCCACCATCATAAAAGGGATTTGTTTGTTTGTTTTTTTTTTTACCTGGGATATTTTTGGTTAATTGGTATGTGTAAAAATGTCTCATTGTGGAAGCCATTCCTGACCCAGGTGTTAAGTGTATAAGACCTGCCCAGCTGCCTTATGATGGGTACTTTTCTTCTTTCAAACATCCTGCTAACTCCCTGACCCTCAGCCAACACCATGCTCAGCAGCAGAGCCAGCACATCATGTTTGTCTTGGCAAAATGAGCCAGTCTGCATTAAAATGAGGGTCAATGGAAAACAAAAAGAACCAACAAAAGTCCCTTCCTTTCTTTATTTTTGTCTGAAAGATTAAATTTGCATGTTTTGATGCTTTCTGCCAGCCCACCAACTCCAGAAAGCACCTAGACATCCCCACAACAGGGTGACAAGATGTTTCAGGAACATTTCCTTCAGAAACTATAATGATAATAAGTTTTCTGCACCCAATAATTTCAACATTATTCTATTTTGATGAGGTGAATGACAGTCAATTTCCCTTAACTCCCCCCTACCAGAAGCTAAATTTCCCATCATCCTGCAGAGGCTCGGATTTCTTCAGATTTCTTGATCTAAAAAATTACTTTTCATAGAGGAACCTACAAAATGATAAATCCCCTAAATTGCCCCTGTGGCAACACAATATGTTTTCCTCATTTAAAGGTGGAAAGGATGACAGCATGCAAAGACATTTATTTGTACTGGGAAGACTTTTCTTACGAGACCTGTCCAACCCCCTTTTTTAAACCAGCTGATGTCTAGAAGTAGTAACTGGAAGTGCTATTGTATTTTGCCCCATCACTGTTAGGTCAAAGGCATCTCAGCCTCCAGCAGGTCTGATTATGGCACACCACCCTTATGGCACATGAAGGGATCAAGGTTGTATCACAGCCCTGCCTCCTCAGCTTGGGTGCCCACTCAGGACACACATGTAGGCAGGTCCACCCTGTGACAGGGCAGTGGCAGATGATGACAGTTTTTGCTGGTGTGGTCATGATCAACAATGAACCTCAAGCTGTGGGCTCACAGGAGCAAGGCAGACCTGTCCTGCCATCCAAACCACCCCCAAAATGCCTGGGTGATCTGAGCTGGCATCGCTGTGTAAGCACTGACTGGGAGAGAAGACAACCAGGTCCGAGCTCGAGATCTAGGATGCTGATGTTGAGTCTGGCCACTGTAAAATCTGGAGGTAGTTGCCCACAAATTCCCAAGATTGATTATTTCTTTTTTTTACATTTTTATAGTTTTACATGTACATTTTTACAAATGGGATTTCTGAAAACGTTTTTATTTTCTTCCTTGACTGAGGCTGGCAGAGCTGGATATGGATTTGCACTTACAAAGTTTCTTTTCTCTAGACTGGAAATGGGATTTTCACTGTATCCTTTCCCTCTGGAGCTCGGCCTTTTAGTATCAATCCCAAATAACATCTCTTGACCATGGTCAGCTCAGTCAGTCCTGCGAGCAAGCTCATCAACTCTCTACAGGAAAACAAAATACCGGCACAAGCCTGAGTTTCTGTCATGACTTCCACAGGTGGACAGGTATTGTGGCACTCGATCACTCTGTTTCAGCATGCAAGAAACCAAAACACAAATATTTTGTTAAGGTGAGGAGACTATTCTGCATGCATTTTTAAATCAATGCAAATGCCTAATCAATTAAACAAGTTGCACACTGCTGTGGACACCCCCTCAAAATCTAGCCCTGCAAGCAGCCGTGCTACTGTACCCTTTTGCTCGTGTGAAGCAGCACTGTCTCTGGCAAGACAGAGAGCTCCCCTCTGGCAAATTTCTTCATGTGACAGAGGCCAAAGATTTTATGTGTTTTCTGAAAGCAGCTATGGCAAACAGTCAATTCAGCTAAACAGTCTTGGCCACAGTACATCTGTGCTTAGTTTTGGCTTAGCAGAGCAGAATAACACATGTACTTCTCTCTCTGTCCCACTCCTAAACTAAGATGATGACAAAAATAGTTGAATTACAGAAGTACCTTCTGTACAGAAGTATCCTGTGACAGTGCAAAATCTGCATGACTGGGTATTCCAGCCAAAATGAACTCACAGACCCACATGATTTCCTCGTGAGATGATTTTGTGGGGAGGGTTTTTTTGGCTTAGTTCCTGTTGCTGTTGTTTTGTTGGCTCCTCAGATCAATACATTTACTGATCTCACTGCAGACATTTTTATAATCAAAAATATGAGAAGAAACAGAAGTGAGACAATTTCTTGCAGGTCTGTGCCATATTGATAATCAGAGTTTCCTCCCCTGACCTTTTCTGATCTGCTTCTGGAAAAGGCACCAGCACCCAGTGAAACAGCAGTGCCATACAGCCAATGTCACTGCTGACAGCAGTAATGGGGACATTTCTTCAGGTGTCTCAATGCCTTAAGAGCTGAGATTGTGTTTTCCAATGGGATTTAAAGGTCATCAGCATCGCTTTTTGTAGGCATACATCACTTCTTCCATAGTGCACCATGACCAAAAACTGCATGCCTGTATTAGCTTGGGCTTAAACCAGGTTAGGCAGCCCAGGTACCCAGGCCAGGCTCTGCAGCTCCTTAGCACAGTCACATGAAATGCCACGGAGATGTGCCCAGCAGACCCTGTACACCCCTGCAAGGTGGTGACTTGTGCAAAGAAGACCAGAACAGCGATCCCCAAGGGAGCGCGGCCAGTCAGGGCTTCAAAGCACAGCAGAAACACTGCTACAGGGCACTCTGCCCCAGCTGCTCAGCCTTGTCACACAGGTCCCAGCACCTGTGGAGCCACCCCTGATGTCTGCAGCACTGCGAAGCCGTGATCAAGGCTACAAACTCTCAGAGAGTTCACAATATGCTCACAGCCTCTTTCAATACTTCAGTTACTTCCTTTGACATCAGTTACACCAAATTTGCCAAATTTGCCATCCCTGACTGTACAGACCATAGTAAAGAAACACTGAGGAGCTTGCACTGCATTCTTCACTTAATTCAAATAATTAATGCACATCTCCACCCCTTCTTCTCCCGTTTTATAAGCTTTTGTTAATAACGTTTAGCTTCTTAGAAAAAAAAAGACTAATTTTTCACAAAAACATCTTAGTTTTAGCAAACTTCTAAATTTTGATGGAAGCTCCTCATTCAATAGACTATTTAAGTCTTGATTTCCAATTAATATTTTCCAGCATTTGTTTTTATCTTGGTTTAACAGACTTTTTTCTCCTGCACTTATATTGATTGGTTTGTCTTTGCCACTCCAGATAGCTTTTTAGAATTAGATATTTCTGGCACTAAAATGGCTTCCTTCCCAAGAACGAGAAGGGTTCAGAAACAAATTTAAGCAGAAAATTTAATTTTATCACCAAGAGGAAAGAAGCCACCTTCCAAGTTGCAAAGGCTCAGGCAATTCGAACCACCATTTACTGGACCAGCAGTGACTGAGAGATGATCATATTTGACCGCAGAATTTACATCTGCACCCTGGATTTGAAAGAAGAGTTTGCTTCAATTCCCTACAGTGACATAGACTTTCAGCATGACTGTGGGTGAAGTCCTTAAAGCATTTAAGGTATTTGGCTTTATGAAACAAAGACCCAAACAGCATTGCGTATCCAAATTTCCAAATGCCAGCAATACAGTAAAAATCTTTGAAGTTAAAGGGGTAATTAGCCCAAGCAAATTGCAAGTTGCCTAAACACGCAGCAATGCTTGGCAACCCTGGCTGGTTGCTGTGATGAGCCACATGCACACACCAACATGGTGGAAGAGAGCTGGGTCATCTTCAACCCAGAGTCACCTAATGCCATGGGCCAGCTCTGAAGCACCCAAAAGCAGCTGCTCCCTGGCTGTCAACCTGCTCAAAGTCCTGAGCATCTGCGAATTTATGTCCCAGCAAATGTTAGCAAATAATCAAGATTTACTGATCATTTGTTAATCTAACAGGGTGGAACTGGATGGATTTTCTTTTTCCTGTCTTTAGTAATCTGGTTTTTGAGCAATTTTTACTATCATATTTCTGTTTCTCAGCTAATCTTAGAGCCAGTGATATAATTTCACTGAATTATTAATATTTCAAGCACATTTGTGTGGTTTGTACAGAGCTCAGTGACAGGATAAATCACATTCTGTATTGTTCTAACTTTCTTAAAATATCCCTTTGTAGTTTAAAAAAAAAAAAACCTATTTCAAGAAATTCATTCCTGGGCTGTGCTTGCATCACCAAAAGCCAGTGCTCCTCCCCAGTTCCCCAGTGCACAATGTGAGCAGAGCACATATGAAACCAGTGGCCATGCATCACTGCTCCCCAGATGGTGCGGGCCCTGTACGCCCACAGCGCTCCTCCAGCTCCCCGTGGCCTCGGCACACACCGGAGTAAGCCAGTCCCGGAGAGAGGGCGCACAGGTGAGGTGCCTGCTGCCCTTCCCACAGAGTCTTCCCCCAGCAGGGCTGGGCCCCGTGGGCCCCGCTCCTCAGCAGCACTCGAGGCTCGGTCCTCCTGTTTCTGCAGTGGGAGCAGCGAACAGGCCCTCGGCTGGAGCCCGCCTTGAACGGTCCCTGGCAACCCCCGTGCCCACCACGCAGCTCCTACCTTCCCATTCCCCATGAGCACTCCAACTAGCATCCCTCTCCCACGCGAGGCCGGCATCCCTCTCCCAGGCCACTAATTGGCTCGGATGAGCGTCATGCGGCCGGGCACACACATGTGTCCCATAACCTAAACCATCTGCGAGCGTTTTAATTAACCCGTCCCCAGCTCTCTGTGCTGCCACTGAAAAGATCCCGCCCTGGCCCCAGCCGAGCCTCCCCCATGCAGCCCTGCAGCTCCCCTCCCCACCCAGGAATTCGCAACCACAACTGTACAGCGTGGGCCCCCCGGCCCTCCGCGGCCGCGCGGGAGCAGCCCTCAGCAGCCAGCGAGGAGAAGATGAAAAGGGTTCCCTCCATATGTGGCTGCTGATGCAGACCTACAGGGTAGGCTCCGCGCACAATAGATAACAGGAGGCTCCTTCTCACAGCTGTTCGGCTGTAGGGTCTTGCACGTCACATCGTACGTGCAGGCGTCAGACACCCCTTATGTAAAAAACAACTGGAGAAAAAAAATCCCCTTCCGTGAAGACACATGGATGCACATCGACACAGAATTCAGCCCACTGCTGCTGAAAATTGCTGGAAAAACGCAGCCATGTCAGGCCCCATGTTCTCATTCCTCCCCAGGGATGTGACTGTACCCTCTGACTGTTTTTATATTGCAACGAAGTGAAGTTTTCAGTGGAAGTACTCAAATTCAATGTAGTTGCTCTGGAGGCTGAAGAGACACCCAAAGTCACCAAGACCTAACCAAGATCAGGCTCTAGATGAAGGGATTTGGGCACTGTAAATGCAACAAGGCTC
Organism: Struthidea cinerea; assembly: GCA_013397865.1. Classification (NCBI taxonomy): domain Eukaryota; kingdom Metazoa; phylum Chordata; class Aves; order Passeriformes; family Corcoracidae; genus Struthidea; species Struthidea cinerea. Next base: position 227,761 of record VZTI01003361.1, read on the forward strand.
ACTAGCAATATTGTCAGCAAAACAGGAAATTTGCACTGGCGTGCTAGGTTTGCAGCTGGTCTAAATGAGCGCAGCTAATTAGGGAAGAATTTGGTGTTGCCCATCCAGAGGCAGGACACCCTCACTGGAGGGTCTGACCTCATGGAAGTCACCATGACCATGGTATTTATAAATTTAACGGAGGTGGTAGTGCAAAGTAACCCCGGAAAGCAAAACCTCACAAGTTTACTTGGAGGTGCTCATATTCACCAACTATTGCAAACCAGCCTTAATCATATGAAACTCATGCCATCATCAGCACTGTGCTTTCTCCAGTTGTCTGGGGGGTAATTCTTGGCAACTTTTCTATTGCCCCTTCCACTGAGCTCTCTCAAAATAGCTTTTTGTAGGAGATCAGCAGTTTCACCATTTTATAGGCAGGTAAATAGCACAGAGCAGTGAAAACACCCTTGCTTAGGATGGAACATTGACAGAGCTGTACTGCTGTGTACTGTTCGCCACAGTCCCAGCCTTGAAACAGCCTAGAACTTGAAAAAAAATTGGCTTAAATATACTTGTTCATAAGTAGGATTTTCCTGCAGGTTTCATGTGATGGAAGTAGCACAATCTCTCTCACTGGCACCAGAGATCACTGATACACACAAAGCAAGAAGGGAAATTTTCTAATAAATCAAGCTGGGATACCAGTTCGTCTGGATTTCATTTGAAGTCCAGTCCTCTGACTATGATCCTGCAGTGTCCGTAAGACTGTGGTGCATCAGGGCTTCAGATACTTAATGAGTGCCAAACATGGGTCTATGCTGCAAAGTTCAGTGAACTCCTGTGCTATTTTATCTCTCCCTGCCTGCAGTGAAGCAGGATCAGACCATAAGGGCCAGACTCCCTACCCCATTACCATCCCCCAAACTGTACAGAAGAGCAGCATCGGGGCTGAGAGAGTGCTCCTGCGGGAGTCAACAGTAGAAGTAAAATCACAGTTCCATTCGCTCATTCATTGAAAGCCTCTTGTGACAGAAATATCTATATTTTTCCACTGCAGAGAGAGCAAACAGCTCACCTGTGTACAAGTGTGGAAGATTGTCCTCACCAAAAAAGTGGCTTTGATCCCTGAACAGAACCTTAGACTGCTGAGGGCAGGCTAGGTAGGACAGTTCATTCCTCAGTGTCTTCAGCGTTCTCTGAGTCATTCTACAGCTCATCTTGCAGTCTAGTTGGTCCTTTGAATCCAAAGGTTTCTCATAAGAGATGTTTCGACATCTCTCCCCAAATCAGTGACAACAGCACACTGGTATCATGCTGAATAAGGTATAAACATTGCCCTCAAGGAATCAAGTCCTTAGGTTCCTGTCTGATAAACACAGGATACATTTTTAAGATCAACATTTCCAGTCATCCAGCAGCTGAGTTTTGTGAGAATCTCATTTCTCTCCAGTGAGATTTCAAGCGTGACTCAGAAGCTTTGAGAGGAGCTGGATGGTTTTGGAAAACAAACTCATTTTTTTGCTACCACCTTGCTCTCTTTGGCTTTCTGGGCTGTGCATGCAGAAATTGTGCTGTGCTGTCAAAAATGCTTTGATTCATAACCTCTGACAAAAGCACAAAAGTAGACCAACATCATGAATTGCATAGCTCATTGGCCACTGGGGAGCATTCATTGGCCTGCTAATCTGAACTGTCTGATCCTAAACTGCCACTTCCCATTGCATTCAAACGCACTGCTGAGTTATTTGACTCCAGCATAGATTCAGGGATGTTTCTCTTGTCTTGTAGTTTTGTACTGGCTGAGCTAACCCACAAGATAATTATTAATGCAAAGAACTTAGCGGGATCCTAACAAGGATTAAACATTTATATGATTCATTAAAATATTCCCAGTGCCACTGGCTGGGATAAAAACGTATAAGGATTGTGTTAAAATTATAACACCAAGCTTCAGCCCAGAAATCCCCGTGAAAAGATTGCCTGGAAAATGCTGCTTGAGGATGCCAGAGCCGCACTCACTGAAGTGCCTGTTTCATTGGAAACCCAGCCTGAAATCCCATTGAGTAGCATATCCTTGCAGTCAGGCCCAGACAGAAGCAGCTGGCTCTTGGGGCAAGATTAGGAACATCCAAATAACCCAGTGCAACATAAGCTCAGCTTCAACTGATTGTGCAACAAGCCTGCAGCCGCTGAAGATGCAGTGCTTTAAGCGAGCAGCTTTGTTGATGGTGTTGCTTTGTTGCTGCTGCTCAGTAGTAAATTGACCAAAACTGAAGAGGAAAAAAAGAAGGACAGGGCAGACAAGATTTGTGAAAAAATAAAAGGAAGAAAAAAGAAAAAAAAAAAAAAAAAAAGGAAGAGGTAGACATTGTGCCCTTTTACCCAGTGAGATTTGAATACTCAGTCAAATATGGGAAACATCAATGTGGATTGCTCCATCATCTTAAAGGCTACAAATCCATGTCTTTTTCCTGCTGGGAGAGTGCACACACTTCCAGGCTGCAGCAGGTTCATGAGGGAACCTGTTCTCAGTCCCCTGCTGATTCTGCTTGCTTGCTCTGAATACCTGTTCAGGGCTAGGTTGTAAATATTCATCTCTGGGTATATATCATCACTTCTGAACTGGAAGTCTTTCCTGTTTGTCCCATTGCTGGGGAGCATTTCAATGTGCTATGCAGAGTGGGACTGCTCCATGTGGGAAAGTCACCTCCAGCTATTCACTATCAGATGGAGTGTCTTTGGAAGACAAACAAAATGTAGAATTATTTACCCAGCCCTACTCTTTGGTGTCACCAGCATGCAGGAAGGGGCAGGGATACTGAGAAATCTCCATAAACATCTCAGCTTGCAGGAGCATGCCTGCTATTACATCCTCTGCTGAGTAATTGCGTATTTTCTCCCACAGCCACATGAGCTGTGCTGGTGAGGAGTGTTGAATACAGGATCCCACCTCATCCTAGCTTGTGAGGTGCATCATGCTCATGATGAGACCCAGGAAGAGTAACCTGTGCTGGGACTACAGTCTGTCAGGTGCAAAGATGGACTGGAGAAAGCATGTGGGTGCAATGTCTCACATCCTCACCTCGCAAGGCACAGGTAGGATTGGTTGGGCCCTGAAGAACATTTTTTTGCTCAGGACATGTCCTCGTATACCAGCATCAGTAATTTTGCACGGAGAAGGTGGGCACGCACAAAATCCAAAACAGAACATTCAGTTAAAAAGAGTATTGAGTCAGTTGGGCAGGTTTGCCCAGAACCAAGTGCTCTTCGGTTTTTTTGCAAGGAAAAGATCACACTTCTTGACATGGCAAAAGGATCATCCTGCTGATGCTTGGGGTTATTACGGTTGCAGTTGTCACACAGCAGAGAGCAAGAACACTGGCCAGAGTATCTATCCATTTGTTTTAGTTCAGCTTTCTAAAGAGGCAGTGGATGCAGTATCACTCTCGTGTGTGTCTCTTCACCTGTCTGTCTGCACTCAGCTGTCCTTCTCCCTCACCAGTAGCTTTTGAACCTGTTGACCAATTTCAAGAAAATTTGACAGACAATAGGAGGTCTCCAAGGTATTAAATTCCAACACATTTTATGAAAATTGGGAGGTGGCTAGAGGAGAAAAACCCAATTAGTGCCCCTGTGGAGGTGAAGGCTGCAATGTGAACATGACCCTTATTAGACAGTGAAGATCCTCCTGGGAAAGAGATATTATGAACGTCCACAGAGGGAGAAACAGATCAGCACTTACTAGATACCAGACAATCCAATGCAAGCCCCCGGTAATGTCCCAGGAAACTCTTCTTCTGCTCTGCTGCTCAAAGAACAACATGTCCATCACCTCCAGCTGGGGCACTTGCAGCCCCCTTACATGCAGGCAGAGACAGAACTGAGGAGGAGGGAAGAATCAGTAAGGTGTTGGGCTACGGGAAGGGGAAAAGCCTTCTTCCAACAGCTGCTGAATGCCTCCCTGATCAGGTCTTCCAGCCCTTTCACTGATCCCTCTCAACCCTTCTTTTCCATCTGTCCTGAGCATCCCATGTATCCTTTCATCCCTTTCTTCTCCCCATCTTTTTGATTTTCCCTAACCAAGGCTCCAAATAATCCCCAAACAGCCAAAGGTCTTCGCCGTTGTTCCTTAGGTCTCTGCCCTCTCACCTTCTCAGAAATGTCCTTTGCTGTAGCCACAAACTAAATGCATAATTTTCAGGGAAGTTTGCCCTCATTTTTGAAGCTGCAGAATTAGTTTTGCCTGCACTGCTGAGAAACCTTGAGCCAGCTCTAGAGTCATGGTACAATGAAACAGACAAGGACATTACATTTATGAATTGGGCCTGTCCTGAGGGACAAATTCATCCTTCTTATAACCTCCCTGAAGTCACAACAGAGAAAACATAGCCCTAATTAATCCAGCCTGCTTGCATTACAAGAGATAACACGGCCTAGAGAAATACATCTGACTCAAAGAAGCAGGAGGGTCATGGTCTCACATCACTTTGTAACTGACTTGATTACTGCTGTTGAGCACATTCTTTAGCTGCATTTATAAATACAAATTGTAGGACTTATGGTTCAGGGTCCAGATACTCAGCTCAGATGGACAACCATGTGCAGGCTACACTTTTGCAACTAAAGCTATGTGAATCCACAGTGGCTTCACTAGTTTGCTGCTGAGGAGTGGAAAGAACATACCCTGAAAGCCACTGAGTGAACTGCAGGCTCACAGTAACACAGATGTCCTCCAAAGGTCTCCTTGGCTGTCCTTCAGCTCCTATCCTGTGTTCTTCCTTGGGAAAGCTCCTTCCTTGTTATAAATCATGCACATCTCCAGCCCTTTCCTCTATGCTTCTGTTCCAGCTCTTCCCCTCCCTTCCCATTCCTCAAACAAAATGTTACCAGAAACATTAAAAATCATTGAAAAACATATTTTACCTTTTTAAATGAGAGGAATATAATTGAGTTCTATAGGGACAAGAACAACAAGGAAAGGCAAGAGAGGAGCCCCACAGGAAATTATTTGGCCTCTCCCTCTCCTGATCTCTGCATAAATATTTAACCGAGTGGAATTTGCAATGAAGATTTATCTTACAGTAAAGTTCTGATAGCTGGCTGGACAGATCCATAGGTAATAGATCTCAGATATGTTTATATCTACTTAATTAAGTCTGCATCTAATTAATTAAATAGTGAAATATTTGAAAACTGCAAATTGTGCAAAGAATTCACACCTGGCTAACAAAGCAACTCTGACATGCCACCAGTGAGTGCTCTGTTCAGAAACTTTTGGGAATTTCACATACTGATGTGTATGTAACCCAGGAGAACGCAGCTATCATAGGATGAAACTGCAAGGATTTCAAAGAACCTTTCTCAGTGGGTCCTAGCAAGCTCTGGGACACAGTTGCAGTAGTGATGCTCCCGAAGTGAACAGAGAGGTTTGTGTAATTCAGTTGAGAATGCTCCAAGAAAATGCTGCTGTCACTACACAACTCTCATGTACCCACCAGCTGTCTCCCTTTGGAAAAGACAATCTTGGTTTTCTAAAAGCAAAATATTTACAATTGTTCCAGTCTGTCCCTCCAGAATTCTTCCCCCCTTGCATATGGATTTTCCTGAAGCTGCAACACAGGGCTCTGATGATCTCTCCAACTGTCTCCATCACTAGATGTCAGATGTTGGCATTCACAGTGGCGCAGGCTTCTAGACATAGACTGACACCAGCACTTCAGTTGATTGACTTTAAAGTCAAACACACATGGTTACATACTAAAGATTTGGTGGAGCTGTCTGATACAAATAAGCATCCTGGAAAGGCACAGACAACTGCACAGAAATAACCTGGAAATCTCATAAGGACAGGCTCCACAGCCCTTCTGTGTTTTGTGAAGGCCACTGTGTTTGCTCAGGCTATCAAAACAAAGTCTTAAATCAATTTTTCACTAATATGATCCCAGTTATTTCACTAGGGTTGTTCTTGAGTAATGATTCAAGGGCATGCCAAGGAGGAGTGGATAGACTCTCTTAGTTTCCTCTTGGCAAAAAGCAGTAACAAAGAAAACCGACTACCCACATTCTCAGAGCTTTAACTACTTTGTGACATTTAGTTCTGAAAGTAAGCAAAGGTTTGGGAACAAGCTTTTTTCTTCTTAGTCATTTGTAATTCCCCTTCTTATTGCTATCCCCTAGTTTTTTGAGCAATTACCTCACATTTTATGTCAATCCCTCATCATATCTCTACCCTGCCTTCCCAGTTTGCTCCCGTTTTGGCCCTGGGCTGTTTGACGTATGCCATGCCCCAGAGAGATTGTCCCGGTTTAGTCATCATTTCTACATGTGTCAAGCTTTGGCATCCATCCAGGAAGCAGTAATGTCACCATATGGATTGGCTGGCTAATCACAGGCCAAAAATACCGTATGTTGTTACTGAGGAGTTCTAAGGGCCAAATGCCCAAACATATCCAGGCTCCAAAACAGATCACATGGCAGATGCTGGTACCTAAGATAAGCCTGGGGCAGACTTAAGGTCCCAACCTCCAAAGCCATCCTCTTAATATGGCATCCAGCTCTAAAGACACTCCTTCATTTGACATGACATTTCCTTGTGCGCATTCCTCACAGCAGAGTTTTCTGTCCACTCATGGCAAAGCCATCCTGTCTGAATTGCCCCTGCAGTTCTGACCAAGCCCCTCTAGGAGCAGATTACAGGTAGACAACCGCCACCTTGCTTGGGAATCTCAGCTAGGGTAGAGGTGGAAAGGCTCTCAGGACAAGTTAATTTCTCAAATAGCATTAAATTCATCACAAAACATTAACCTCAAGTAGGTCATGGCTACATTTACTCAGAAAGTCGTGCCAAGAAGTTCCCACAATTGAATGAAAATCCACTGACTTCCATCAGATTGTACTAACGACTTTAAACCCTCCAGTAGTCAGAATCTAGCTCCTTCGCCTAAACGAGAGACCTAATTGCCTGGCTGGAGTATGAAAAACAACTGTGTGGGGCTGAAGTATCCTTTGTATTTTATAAGAAGATTGTGGGATGATTTAGGTCTTCTATAATACGGGAATAGGCAGACACCGTTACCCAAAGGGTTTTTCCTATCCACACTCTGAGCTGATCACAGACAGTGTATCTCAGATAAGAAGTCACTTATGCCAAGATGACTTGGTCTTGACTTTCAGCACAGCTTATTATGAGCCCTCTGATATGCACAGGGCAAACTTGAATCTTTCTGGTCAAGTCTAAAGATTTCAATATACGAATAGAATGGATGGCATACACTAACCTTTATTATTTTGCTGGAAAATTTGCAATGAGTGAAAAACAGAAACAAGGATTGGTTGCTAAAGCATTAGCAAGAACAGAAAACAAACAAGAATAATTTTCTCTGGCTATTTCCAATGAAAAAAGATTATTTATCTCATTTGCAATGAGGGTGGCATTTATCCTCAAACTGGAGTTGTACATTCTGGCATTTACTCTACAATACTGGGGAAGATGAAGGGCAGAGAGAAGGGAGACTATTGATGTTGAATGATCACATATTGACAACATGGCATTGTTGTGCTTGGGGAGGGGCAGAATTAGGGACCCACCACTGGCGCTGCTAGGCCTGGGCTGTTTCTGACCTCCCAAAAACTGCCAGCAGTGTGGTGGAACTATCACTTGACTGCGCACAAGGTTCTCACAAGTGGCTAATGGCTCAGCACCCTCTCCTCAGATGATTGCAAATGCATCCATGCTCCTCTGAGATGCAATAAAAGCACAGACTGGCAGGGAATTGCGAGAATATATTTTGCTCTGACACCCTGTCATTCACTTTGTACCCCAGGGCTGACTGAGGGAAACATCTTCATGCCAGCTGCAGAACTAGGAGACCTGCAGCACTGTAAGGCCTATGTGATTGTACCTCATTGTGGACCTAAACAAGGGCTGGCCTCATTTCTTATTTTACTATAACCTAGAAAAAAATGTATCTCCAGCAGCCTGCAGTGTGTCCCAGCCTGCAGTGGTGTCCCCAGCCAAGCACCACTGCCAAGGTGCCCCATCATCATACTGTGCACCTTGGGAAAGCTGTGTCTGCTGGCTTTGGCAGCATTCACGGGCAGGAAAACCTCCAGTTAAACTTTCCTCCAGCACTGCATGCTGTGCTGGTGTCATGGACTCTGTACCAGCTTTCCCCACCTGCAAAAATGTGTGACAAGATGTGGCTGCATTCAAGCTATGGCTGCAACCAGCTTCCAGCCCCGCGGGGAGGGTGTCCAGCTGACACCGCTCAGGTTGACTGCAGGCAGCGGCTTCATCCTCTTCTTGGGCTTATGCAGAAACTACACTGGAAAGAAAAAATAGTCAAAAATTACCCATAATGTTCTTACAGCACAGTCAACTCACTGGGGCCATGCTGAGTGAGGAACAGAATTCATTTCTGTACTATTACAAAAATAAAAAAAAAAGTTAACTATAGATTTTCTCTTATATGTATGTTACAAAAAATGAATACAGAAGATAAGAAAACCCTCAGACTTGAGCCCTGAAATAATCTTTACTTTTATTTTTAGTACCAACCCAGAAATCTTTCAGTTTGAACAGGGTGAGTGCTTAAGAGCCAGCTCTCACCTGGGGTAACTTTCCACCACACTATGAAGTCAAGCAGGGTATTATGTTTGACACCAGCTCAAAGTCTGCCTCCTTGCAGGACATCCCCAGTTTTCTCCCCAAAGAGGAGAATACATGAAGGTAACTATCATTAGATATTGCACACCCCATTTGCTAAATGGAACGAATGCAAAATTCCCAGGGAAGTGCTGGCAAAGCTGTGAATGACAAAGAGCATCCCCAACATGGATATGGGACTCTATGTATGTGACACTGTGACTTAGAGGTGCGGAAAGCAATTAAGTGGGATTTTTTTTTCCTTCCCTGCCTCCCTTGTCCATATATTAGTCTGTTGTTAGTGGGGAGAAGAGCTCCAGGTGTCCATCAAAAGGAAAAAATGGTGCTGTTATACATAATGCAAAGCCCCATGCCAAGTGCAGTACAGCTTCATCAATTTGGAACTCATTTTTAATTCTCTTTTATTCTAGAATTCTGATGGGGGGATATTGCTCTCCTTCTTTCGTGCTTTTCTATGAGGCAACAAAATGATCCACCGCTGCAACGCTGTCAGCTGTAACAGCCTTACAGGAACAGTAAAAATATTAGGTTACAGTAACAGTTTATAGGAACTCTAATCCACTAATGGGAGGGACCTTGTGTTGACAGGATATAAAAGGTGTCCTTTATACCCCCTCAGATTAAATCCCCCCACCATCACTAAATTTCTTGCTTTGTTACCTTCCAAGGAAAACCAAACAATTCTACCCCAATTCCTAACCATAATTTTCAAGTGAAATTATTAAATAGTTTTTGTCAGCTCTTTTGTAGGCAGACTAAGTTTAAACATTTTTGAAAATCATGAGCTCTCTCCAAAGCTTTTAGTCTTTGGCTATAATTGGTGGCATAACACATGATATCCTCTAAGATAACAGACTGCAACACCAGTGGGACTGAATTGAAATTTATTACTTTCACAGCCACGTATTTAACCACCTATAGGTCGTGGAATTCTCTATACAGGCACATGCTGAATGATGTGTATATACAGCAGCCTGGGACAGGAATTAAAAACCTTTCAGAGAGCAGAGAGTGATTTCTATGTATCTCTATGTTCTTCAGAAAGGAAGCCCTGGGCGGAGATTTAATCACATGTCATTGTCTGTTATGCATTCATAAAAAGATGAATAATTATGGCAATTCAAGGAAACCTATCATCAACTGAGAGGAAAAGACTATTTTTCTGAAGCATACAAATTCAGTCTTTTATGACAAAATGACTACTTAAGACTTAAAACTCTAATCATGACCATTTGCTTCCTAAAATATCCACCTCCCTTTATCTGCACATTGAACTGAAAACACAAATCTCTCGAAATGTCTCTGCTCTCTAGAGGGGTGAACGTATTTTTTCTTTCGCAGTTCTGCAGCCAGGTAGTGGGGGCAGCATTTCTTCTCTCTTGGTGTCAAGCAAGTCACCCGGGGCACAGCCCGACCCTGCAGGAGCTGATCAGTTCCTGCCTGCGGCACTGGCACAGGGGCAGCTGTGAGGTGTCCCCGCACCCCTTCCCGCAGGGCCGTACAAACAAGCCCCCACCACACCCTGTCGTCAGGAAGGTGGTGTTAATGGGAGATGGTTTTGAAGGTTTAATATAGCCTCTGCAACATCTTTCAGAAGAGGAAAGGGGTGCCCATCTTACTACAGCTGAAAAAACAAGGAAAGGAGGGAGAAAAAATTAGCTATTTCCTCTAAGTTCCTAATTTTTATTGCACTTGCCAGCCACAAGCAAAGGGTGCCCTGTCAGAGGGTGGGAGGGGAGAAGTAATTCAGCTCTGTGCTGCTGGGACTGGTTCGCTAAGGGAACTCAAGGCTCTGGGATCAGGACCATTTCTACAGTCCTTATTCATGAAAACAGTTTTGACAGGACATAACTAAGCTTGGCCAGGCATCCAGGTAGCTTCAGAAGCGAGCTGGCAGGCTGGCAGCCCTGCCTCTGAGCTCTGCAGCCTGAGGACAGCGTCAGCCTGTGTTTTCCCAATTTCTCCTGCCTCTTCTTCCATCCTGTATATCATGGAGCAAGGGCCATCTGCACATCTCTTTTGCCACTGGAGTAGCTGGATCCCTTCAAGACAGGACAGCTCCTGAGCTGTGGGGATGTGGGTGTGAGTGCCTATACCTCTGTGTGGGGCTGTCCAAGTGTCCACACCTTGCCTTTAATCCCTCTGCTGTGGCACAGACCAGAGCAGTGTCAGTGCATATCCAGGTTGCATCCAGCAGCAAGGAATGGCCAATACCTGCTCCACTGGGGAATCTGCCACCCAGAGATGCTTCTTTTCTGCCGGGACAAGTTCTCAAGCAGCAGGTTAAATGGGTTTACTCATCAGCTGCACTGTACTGCAGAGCAGAGTCGAGATCAGAGAGCAGGGATTGGGGTTCACCCTCCCCCGTGTCTGAAGAAGCCCTGTGGAAGCTCTCAGCTGCACTGGGGAGCGACAGCAAACTGTTGTGCCACACAGCCCATTACACCCAATGTACAATGAACACCTTCCTCGGTAGCGTCAAACATAAAAGACCCTCAATTATTATCTGGAGAAAAAATACACTGAAATCATTGTACTGGCAAGCAAAGCTGCATCAGGCAGAATTAAAGCTTTAGCAGCCTTTTTACCAAGCTAAGGACCCCCTCACTCAGCGCATAGCAGGCAACCAACACCGCCCCTGGAAGCGTGGTAAACCTTGGCATGGAGAAACAGCAATGTCAAAGCGAGCTCTCTGCTCTTGTTCGTCTCAAGCTCTGCTTTGTTTTGCAGGGAGGTTGCCATTCCCACTCCGCTCCAGCCATAGCCAAGCAAGCCCAGTTGAGCCTCCCCAGCTGAACTTCTGGTTCAACGCTTCCTTCAGGAGTTTGTGCTGTCAGATTGGAAGGGTGGGCTCAGGAGGATATGGGTGGGACGCAGTGGCAGCAAGGAAACCCTTGTTCACAGCTCATTCGGGGAGGAAACGGGCACTGATCCCAAGGAAATTGTTTTGTGTTCCTGAGCAGCCGCTGGCGGGGGGGCAAGGTGGCGGTGCTGGCCGGGCGGCCCTTTCCCGCTGCTACAGAAGGGCCACCGCTGCAGCGGTGCTCCAGCCCAGGCACGGACCCCTGGGACACAGCTCAGGCTGCTCTGGACAATGTGCCCCCCAGGGACCCGGGGACAGCAGCCCCAGAGGCTCCGTGGTGGCAAGAGCTGCTCACCCCACCCGAGTTTCAGCACAAGGGGTAACCACAGGGGTCCCGGCCAACCCTTCCCTGCTCTCAGCATCTCCCAGAGGCACTGCCACACACACCAAAGCAGGAGGAAAAAAGGGGGCCTGTCCTTTGTACAAACTACTTTACCACCCCAGCTGGCTCCCATCTCTTCTTCAGCCACCACTCTGTCCTTGCCCCTCCATGAAGGTGCCTTGCCCACCCTCGTGGTACAGACCCAGAGATGTCACAGACACCCCATGCAAGCCTGATGGCACAGCCACCTCTCAGAGTTTCTCCTGGAAATAAGCAGGGGCATATATTGTCACTTGTGGTCTGGACCAGGCTGCAGAGGGGCCCCGTGACTCGCTCCAGGGGGCATTAAACATAACCTGCAAGCCCACAGCGTGGAGCAGGGAACAGGGCGGGAGCTCTCAAGGAAATATTTTGCTGAAAACAAAACTTTCAAAGCCTTTCAACAGCAGAGCACCGAAAATAGACTTCAGACTCCAAGGGAGGGGGAATTGGAAAAGGTTAGAAGCAGGGGAGAGAGAGAAAGAGGGAAAGATCAAACGATCGACGACAACCCTGGGGAAAAAGGGGGCATGGAGGTTGCCAAAGATTTTTTAAGTCCATTTCCTGCAGGAGCTGGAGACGAGGAGGGTCAGTTTATTGCAGTTTGGCCTGAGTAGAGAGCTCTGCAAGAGGCTCTTCAGGCTCACTCCAAACACAGCCATTCATTACCCACTGCTGCATCCTTCAAAACAGGAAGCATTGCCAGAGCATTAATTTATCTCTTAATCGCCGTCCTTTTGTTGCTGTGAAAAATGTTTAGTCATAGATTTAATTCCTCTCACTCCACCCCCCTACATCCCGACCACCTCTGATCACAAACACCATGAAGAGACAGGGCTTGACGGCTTTTCTGATGGTTTTACTACAATTTAACTTTCAGAAAATCAGCTAACTTGCTCACAGATTCTATTGAAGAATCCTGCATAGCAACAAGAGAGCTGCCTCTGGCTCAAAGTGGGAGTGTAGTTCTTTGGGATTTCGCCTTGTCATTATTATTTCTTGCTCTTGTTATTGTCTCCAGTCCATCCTCCCCAGCCCCAATCTACTTTAAACAGACGTCTTATTTGTTCATAGCACGCTGAGGATTTGCCCTGGCAGAGAGATCTTTTTTTGTATTTTGTTTTGCCTTTTTTTTCCCTTAAATCTGTTTTAAATTTTGAGAAGAGCCCATGAAACAATAGCAGATGTGTTGTAGCTACAATTAATTGGATAATTAACATAATTCATGTATTGCATTTTAGGTTTGTGTTTCTTATGCAAGCGAGTGTGTGTGCTAGAAGCTGGGGTGGGCATGAGCAGCAGGGAGGAAGAGAAACACTTGTTGGGGAGGCACATCGGGGGCCCCAGCCATGGGTCCCCCAGCCAAGGCGCACGAGCAGTGGGGAGAAGGCAGTGCGAGGAAGGGGCCACATGTTTCAGCAAGGGCCGAGTGACTAAAGCTGCAGCCAGCGGTGAACACAGGAGTCTGGGCTGCAACAGTTTCCTGGCAACATTTCCCATCAGGCATGCGCATAGAGGATGGTGGGGTGTATGGACAAGGTCTGGGAGGCAGGGATTCAGATCCCCTAGGACAGATTAAGCCTCCAAGATACCTCTTGAAGGAAAGCAGAGGGATGCATGGATGACCAGTCCATCCCACTGGGGCCATTAGGATACACCTGGGATGGAACCACTCCCCACCAGCCCCAGGCCAGATCAGCATCAGGCTGCCCCATATTCAGAGCTTGTGTCCCAACCTACCCGAGCCACAGCCAGGGCAGACAGGACCCTTCTGTCTCCATGGGCCCCACCAAACACCCCCACATCTCCTCTGAAGCCATTCGTCAGTGAATGTCTGCCCTGTGGTGAACAGCCTCAAAACCTCAGTGACCTCTCAGCTGTGCGCTGTCTGCAGAGCCCAGGACGCCAGCGCTGCCACCCAGGCAGGCCAGCCATCCTTAGACGTGATTATTGTTCCTTGGTATGGAGCCCCGCCAGGCGACACAGTTCCGGCTGGGCTGCACGCCTGCCCAGTGGGAGGGTCAGGATCTGGCCCCGAGTGTTAACAGCCCTCCATGTCTCCTACTTAAAACTTTTTCAAAGTCCTCCTGTGGCTATTTCATGTTGGTCCTGGCTGCTGTCATCCTTCGTGTGTAAATGCTCCCAGTGTCTTCAGAGACAGCTGTGTCTACAAGCCACCAGGGTGTATTCTGCAGCCCCAAAAATACCCTTTGTCACTTAGCCTGCACCCACCCTCCAGAGGACTCAAAACATTAAACAACTACTGAGCTCTCAAGACAGGTACAATGCCCACGACCATTCAGAGCAGACTTTCTGGCTGCAGTCTGGTGAATTTTTTTCTCTTGGCTTTTGCATGGGGCTCAAGAGCAGAGGCTGCACAGAGGTGCCAAAGCAACATGGGGCCCAGTTCTAGTTCTAGCTTGGAGTAGCTCAATGACACAAGGAAGAACAGGGCTGGTGACTCCAAGGCAAATTTGGACTGGATCCTGCAGCAAGCTCCAGGCAGCCAGACAGCATCCACCCAGAGCTCCCCGACTGCCCAAGGCTGCCCACTTTGTGCTCAGAGCAAGACCAAGACTTTGGCTCTTATTTACTAGAGCCTAAGTGAAACTTGAGGTTACTAACTACACTGCAAGCATTTTTGAAACAGCATTGTCCTTAGGAAACTTCACAGCAGTGGTAGGAGCATCTTTTATGCACTATGGCTTTTAGCTATCAGAAGGACAACAGCAACAACAAAAAGCCATTTTTATTATAAAAATAGGTATTTTTTTCTATGAAACTTATAGTAGAAATGCATCCCAGCAAGTTGGTCACAAAAACAGAACAAAAAATCCCTCAAAGTGCTCAGATGAGAACAAACAATACTGCTAATTGCAGTGTACAATGCCAAATATTGGCATTTAACTCTAACTATGCTAAATGCAAATGTCAGCTGGAATGACACAGTCCGGCTTCATCACCCAAGGCATAATTTCCAAGCCAGGCTTAGACGGATCCAAATTTCCTACATTTTTTTCTTTTCTTCTCCTGTGGCAGCAGATGAGTGCAGAGAATGGAACTATTTAGCCTTCAAAAAGGCTGAAAATGGGAACCCACAGAGGTCCTGGTTCATGCCTGACTAACAAATTACAGTAAAAACACAACATCACTAGCAGGGCTATTGGAGAGAACTATACCCAGAAGAAGTCCTTAGAAGAGGCTAAAAAGAAAATCCCATTTAAACTAAAAGGGAAAATGTTATTCAGTGCAGCATTTTTCTACTTATTTCCTTCTGGGTTGTTTTTTTTTTCCTACCATATTCAGTTTCTGTTCTTCTTTTCTCTTAATTTGGAGGCTGCAAAGTTGCCAATTATTCTTTTATTCCTTTTTTTTTCCCCCCCTACAATGTCAGCAATATTTGGTGCTTTTCTGGGATCCAGAGCACCTGGATCCGTGGGATTCATGAATATTAGCTGAATTCAGACAGGGAAGAAAGAGGCATTTAGCCTTTGTGGTGGAGGACAGAGCTCAAAATTGCCACGCACCTCAGAGAAATAGCTACACCAGTAAACCAAGTAGCCTGAAAGGATCAAGAGCCAGAAGCAATTAAGAGGAACCCCAATGCTTTAATGTTTTGTTATTGCACGTTATGATTTTTAAGGCAGCTGAAACAGCCAGGGTGGGAGGGAGAGAAGCTGAGCCATGATTTATGGATACTTTGGGCTTGTATTACTGGCATCATTAATCACAACTGCTGATAAATTAATCCACCTTCTAATTTGTGTGCAAGATGCTCAACTGAAAGTAGAGGAAATACCAGTGTTTCACATAAGGTGCTCTTAGAGCTCACCACAAAGTGCTGTGTTTGAACCTTAAGCAACCTGGTAGTTTCTCCTGACAAACACCAGCCAATGGTGAGGACAATCCAGAAAGTGGCTTCTGTCATAAAGGGGGTCCCAGGACATGAAACCAGGGAAAAGGATGGAGCCAACCACAGTTTAGCACTATGGTGGCTAATCAAAAACTCACCTCTGACCCAGGCTGAATCCTGCACCAACCTCCAAACAACCACGTTTGAACTTTTTCCAGACCAGCTTCCTCCAAATCTTTGAAGGACATTCCTTACATTTTAATGAAGGCCACAAGTTTTCATTTCTCAAGTACTCAGAGACAGAATGAAATGACCACATATGGGAAGGATAAAAAAAGCAGTTGGTTAGCTATGGTGAATTTCTAATGATGAATACAGACAAAATGAGAATTTAGTTCATTCACAGTATATATATGATAACTCCAACAGAGGAGCTTCAGATGGTTCTGAGAAAACTTTTCAAACCACATTTTATTCATAAAGATAATTTTACATTATTTTAAAATATTTTAGTGGTTCTTCCTGACCTCTAGAAA
Organism: Struthidea cinerea; assembly: GCA_013397865.1. Classification (NCBI taxonomy): domain Eukaryota; kingdom Metazoa; phylum Chordata; class Aves; order Passeriformes; family Corcoracidae; genus Struthidea; species Struthidea cinerea. Next base: position 244,021 of record VZTI01003361.1, read on the forward strand.
ATCACACTTGAGATAGATAAATTTTCAAGCTTCATAAACAGGAGGAAATAAAAAGAGATTAGAATATGTTGATTTCAAATAAAAACAAACTGTCCAATGCATCCTTACATGATTATTTGTCAGTTAATTTTGTAGCCTATGCAGAACACCTGAAAATGTGGTTTAAAAATTCCCTTGAGCTGTAAAACTGAGAAAGAAATTGTCCTTTTACATAAAGGTTTCGGTGGTTTCAGACCTTAAGCCTGTGACTAATTCAGGGATGATTTTCATCCATCCTACAATTCAGAATGAAAAAGTGATATATGTAGAAAGACAGACAGAAGCACCTATTCTGACAGGTTGATTTGCAAAAATAATGGTGGCTGTTTGAAAATGATCAGACTTTTTGATTGCTAGAAGCAGTCCCATTAGGAATGCATTAGCAGGCAGAGTGCAGCTGAGGTGGTCAAAGGTGCATCATAAATGCAATTTATCTTATTAATATCACTTTCACGTATATGATGTCTAATGTTCGTATACCTATGGGTTGCCTGGGTGTGTGTGTGAGGTGTAGAGAAACAAGTCCAGCTCTGCTTTGGTTTACTACTACACCGCTATTGAAACCACTAGTTCTGTAATTGGAATAGTGTAATATGGCTAGTTCACATAATTGGAAGCAGAAGTAGATGTGGCATGCATCTACTTCGAAATGTAAACTCTGTTGTGTGAGTGCCATAACTTCTACGGTATCATTTCGTATCTCAAACCCATAGGTTGCAAGTTGTTATCTATAGAGACAGATGGATAGATAAATCAATCAACTGATCAAATGATCAATCTTGCTTTCTTTTTTATTGTCCAGGAAGTCAGAATGCTTTTTCTCAAATATTTTCCACTCACTGCTGCCCTCCCTCTTGAGTACGTGTCAGTGAATTGAGTCTGGTATTTCCTCAATTAAGATATCTAAAGTGAAAGCAGAGACAACCGTGCTCCCACTCCCTAACTTTGACTCTGCCAGCCCAAGCTCTTCCCATACACCCTTCCCTGTCTATTGCAGTGGCACCAGAATTTACAGCATGGTGAAGAGGAGACGAAGCTCTTTGCTGGTGAGCTATCCTACATTCAGGCCTGCAAACAACCAGGTGCCATTGTATTCATGTGCTCTCTGGGGAGTGAAAGCACCTTACCTTTTCAGGAGAGTAAGGTTGCTCAGACTTTGTCACGTCCCCTCCTCTAGTTGCAATGCACCGAGAGAAACACAGCAGTGTAAGGAGGCAAGTCCCTTCCATGAGGATGGGATTCACCCAGGGACCCCTCTCTAATGCGAAATCTTCATTTGTCATCATTGCCAGTTAAATATTCATTCCTGTTTTCCATCAGCAAGTGAGAGCAGCATGAGGTTTCCTTTGAGCTCTGGGACAAAAGAGTCATGGAAATTGTCAGCACAGGGCAAGAACAGTTTTAAGAACAGGCCAGGTCTCAGCAATCTAAAATGCCAGCTTTCTTTTCCCCTCCTCCTCTTCCCTTGGAAACTCTCTGCCATCCCGTTTTATCAACCCCATGCAGCCCTGGGCTGTGCTGGCCTTGCTGGGCTCTGCAGGGACAGTTACCACATGCCTGCAAACTCCTTTCCAGGTTCCCAGGACCTCAGCAGTTCTTTTAAAGGAGCTGCTTTTCATGACTTGAAAGTAAATAGACATAATTTCTAATCCCTTGAGCTGCAAAGTTATGGAGAGTTTAAAGCCTGCTGCTCCAACAGCAAGTTTAGCAGACCATTAGAGAAGAAGGGTGTCCTCAGTTATCTGACCTTTCAGGAAATTGAAGCATCTCTTCTGCTGACTCTTTCATTGCCCCCAGAGAGCCACTGATGAGATCCGGACGTGGAATGGAGGAGCAAAGAAGAGCTGTGATTTACTTTTATTATTCCAGGGAGAAGAGAGACAGGCGGCAGAGCTGCTGCACCTTGGAGCTGTGTGCCTGCCTGTGCACACCCTCACTGGGGTCCAACACAGTGCAGCAGATCCATCGACAACAGTTTGAGGTGTCCAAGCACCTGGCCCTCTCCGTGGAGCTGTGGTGGGAGGATGTGACTCAAAGGGAATGGAGGAGAAGGGAATAAATGTCAGGATTGAATCTTTGAGGGCTGTGTACTTTATTCAGGCTGCAGAGAAAACATTTGGGATCTGCAAGGTGCAGGTACATTCATTCTCCATCTGCACCAGCCCTGGAGGCATTTTAACACGCTGCTGACTTCTGCCTCTTCTGAGGCTCTTCCCCCACGACAGACTGCCTTGCTGACTAATACCACCTGGCACAGCTGAGCTATTCCAGCCAGAGGTGAGGGTACTCCTGCCTGTACTCCAGCTAACCTCTGCCAGCATTATGGCCTTCATTGCCCATTCCCTCTCCTTCTTTGCCCAGGAAGATAGACCATTTTGATTCATACAACAGAACCGAAGATAGTCAGAAGACTGAAGCCAGGAAGACTCTTGCCCCACATTTTTCCTATGCTTGGATATTCAGGGTGAACTACAAATCTCGTCTTCAGAAACCCTTTCCGTTGATTTAAAAGAGCTGCTCTTGCCAGCGGATGTTTTATTTAGGAACAGTCTGGTACACGATAATTAATGTTAAGAGGCCATGTTTCCCTGCTGGGCAGTAGCTTATGTCAGGAGCAGTTCCATGTCCTGTGCTGGGAAGGCATCAGGATCAAGGCGCTGCCCACCAGGAGTAGGGAGGGTCAGCTCCTGGCCTCGCAAACACCTCTGCCAGGCTGGCAAGGAATTTGCCATGGGGCAGCCTAATTGGATTAAACGAACACTAGCACCAGGGTGAGAGAGGCACAGAAGAGCACCCCCGATCACTGAGGGACACTAGTGGGTGCATATATTAAACCAGCATTGATAAGACCTCTGACCCTTGACTCTCCCAGCCTGAATAACGCCTGCTGTGCCAAGCAAGCTTACTTCTTTGTTGCTGTCTCACTTCCCCATGAACTTCTCTCTTTGTCCTTCGCTGATGTTTGCTTTGCCACAGGATTCATATTCTTCCCTGGCTCCATCTCTCCGGCTTAGGGGATGGAGATGGAATCGGCAAGCTGGGTTTTAACCCTGCCTCCTTTCACGTTCCCCATCAAGCACATCTGAGGGACATGATGTGACCCTCTCAGGTCACATTTTAGCTACGCGGGACACACAGATCTAGTCTGAACCCATGGGGTAGTCTCCTTGTAGAGCTTCTATAGAGAAAACTCTTGTCCAAAAAAAGATTCACCCATCCAAAATCAATCTTCTGGTCATGTGCACACACCCATGCAGGAGTGCACCACAGTGAGCCACCCTCCAATTCCACCCACCTGACCTCTGCATTGACACACCTGCATGTGCACATGGTCACTCTAATCCCCCGCCAAAGTATTTTTGGAAGGAAAAAGATAAATGCATTCAGAGAAGATCAGCTAGCCACTCTACAGAGCTGGGGACTCTAGTTTTGGGGTACTGACGGATCTTTAAACATCTAATGTGCCATTTTTAGTGGAATCAGCACTAGACAAATTCAAGAGAGGGATTTCAGTGCAAGAAGAGTCAAATCAATGTTAAAAGGTTATGAAAAGCTCCAACCAATAAACACAGCATGAGAGGGCTGTAATAGTCAGAAGAAAGTATAGCCATTGCACCTGTATTATTCTGCTATATAAACATTTTCCAAGGCCTGGTACCAAGTATATTAAAAATGATGCCAGATTCCCAGGGCCCTTTGTCCTCCCAAAGCCTCCTCCCCCCTCAGCTGGCTCTTTTGGCGATGCTTTCAGCCTGGCTCTTCGCAGGCGCCACAAGGAACGACGGGATAAAAACACCCCCAAACACCCAGGCTCTGCCCTACAGGGAGGGACAGGGAGCAGGCAGGGGAGGTTGGTGTTGTTTCAGCTTTACCATGCAATCAAGAGCACTACTCCTGCATTGCACTTGCCCAGAGGCATTGCCCCGTCCCAGGAGATTAGATCAGTTCCAGCACTGATGATATTCAGACCTCTGTCTCTTTTTCTCTCAGATATAAAAGCATGTAGGAACCTACAGGGAGTCAGAAGTTCACAGACCGTCTGGTACTTGCTTGAATTGATGTGAACCTCTGCTGTGGAAATTTTTCTGGGACATGCTTTCTCATGAGCACGCCACACTTTCAGTCTGGGTGAAAATACCACAAGAATAACCTTTCTCATGGTATTTCAGTATTTATTTTCTGGTTCCTGTCCAACCCTAAATCAGGAAGTGCAGAAGCGTGAGAAAATTTTATAAAAGGAAAAAAAGAAGTTAAATAATGGGTTTTAAGTCTAGAAAAAGTTTCTGTTCTGCTTGAACCCTAGGCAGAAGTTTGTTCTTGTTTTATTCCAACAGGTTCATCCATTTTTAGCTGCTCCTGCAAGAGCTGTCACATCACTGTGAGGCCATCAGTAGAAAGGCCAGGGGAAGCCCCGAGCCTTGCTCTTGACTTCTGATGTGCTACAGACTCGTTAGCCAAGTCACTTAGGCACTGTGAGTGTGCGTTCCCAGCCTCTCTATGAAGATCGTGAATATTTAGTTTGCATTGAGAAGTTCTTCAAGATTCTTGGGTGAAACCTCCTACACAAGTTTAAAATTCTTTCCAAAAATTAATATCCCTATGGTTTTTATCCCTTACAAGTGTAACTGAGCCTGTATGTACCCCTTTAAGTCTTTAAACAGTGGGATCCTTTCATAGTGACTTAGGATATGATGTAATGTCTATGCATTGTTAACGGGACCAAAGTGTAATAAACATTCATTTTAATGAACAAAGCAAAGAGATGTAACTCAGAAGACCCACGGGGAGATGTGTTGTATAGAGTTGCCATGTTTGCATACATGCTTTTCTGACTGCAGTCAGCTTTAACAAGGGTAAAATACTATTGATGTTAAATCACATGTGGGTTTTTGTTGTTGTGGGGTTTTTTGGTTTTTTTGTTTTGTTGGTTTTTTTTTTCTTAAATGAGCCTCAGAATTGCAGGGGTGTTCCTGAAGACATAATGGCTACATCTGTACTAATAAGCTAAATGTGTCCAGGACTCTGCAGTGGCCCCAAGGCCAACTGGCATGGAAAAGCCTACCTCCATGCTATTGAACTCTCCTTGTCTCCAGAACAGCAGGGCCACATCCAACCCACCTCCTGGGAGCTGGCACTGGCTGGCTCTGACTCCAGCACCATGCCAGGAATTGTTTGGGAGAGCATTAGCTGGCAGCAGGCTCGGCCATGCCAGAGACCGTTCGAACAATTAACAGCGCAGACATGCAATTGCCAGGGCCTGGCATCGTTCCCTGTCACTGCTCGATTTATTAATATCAAGTAGCCATGTGGCCTGCAGAGCCTTTATTGCTGGTGACAGTACCAGGAAGGGAGAAAGTTGGGGTTACTTTTGCAAGGCTAGCAGATAGAAAAAAAACAGGCTGCTTGGGTGCTTTTCTTGTAAACTCCACATGCTTTATATGGAAATTATTACGAGACAATCAAAGTGAGAGCCTGCAATGCTGCCTTGGCAAAGCTGCTTTTCAGCCTTGTGGTGTTTTGAAAAAGGCTTCACACTCAAGAGTGCTAAGTACTAAAGAATACCTGGTCAAACTCATTTTTCTTATTTTTATTTGAATAAAGTGATGTAACCAGGACAAGATATTGTTCTTACAACTCCACCAAGTCCCATGAAGTCCCTGGAACATTGTGGCACTGTATATAGTTGCAACTAAATAACTAGGACATCTGATGGTACCACATATGAATCCTTTAAAATAACAGGTCTTGCCTAAACTCCTGTGCTCCACTGTTGTTTGAATGATGTTCAATTAAAACTAAATGGAGCTCTAGAAATCTATGTTCTTTCATGTTTTCCTAGAAAAAGTTTTCAAGTAGTACTAGAAATCAGAGGGAGGTTATTGCGTTCCTATCTAAGTACTAAGTCGTTTTTTTCCAGAAATTTCCTAGCATTAGAGAAAATTATCAGTACCACAGGTGTACAGCAGAAGCATCTGTCTTTGATGCATGATTTGCATACCTGGTGAGAGCATTAGGTTATCAAACGCTAAACAGTTCTTTAATACCTTCGATATAGTGGAATATGAGAAACCTACCCATCCAACCCAACGCTTCACATCATTAGCATATAGAAATTTCAGCCTTTCCCTTTCTTGCTGGGAAATGAATGCTCAATCACTCAAAAGAAAAACTGCTTAACTTTCTCTTGTTGACACAGCAGTGGATTGACAGGCTAAACAGGCTTCTGAACCCTCCCATAAAAAATTGTGTCAAGAAGTGATGGTCCAGGAACAGACAGCCATGACAGCAGCTTCATCTACTTATTTCAATGCATGACCCTGGAAGACAGCATAGAGTCCAGGGCCCCACAAAAATAAATGCTTTTCTAATCTACAACAGGCAGTTGCCCTGAGAAGCCCTGGAGCAGGTGCTGATGCTGGTATGGGAGACCCAAGTTCTGCTACTGTTATTGCTCACCAGTTTATTTCTCTTCCTCCCTACCTCTAGGCTCAGTTCAGCAAAATAGCACGTGCTTAACCTCTCTGATTTCAACAACAATTTAGGCACCAAACTGGTGCTGTAAAGATTTTCTGAGTATGCACATGCTGTTGGTCAAGCCAGAGGCTGTTCCATACCTGATTTCTGCCAGCAAGAGCTTCTCAGCTGCCTGAACACATACCTAAGCTTGAACATTTAGCCTTCATTTGAAAGAAGAGCCAGGCTTCCAGAAACTGCAGACTGTGAGGTCTTTTGTTGGGTTTGCTTTTCCTCTGCTTTCAGTCTTACCTCTTTCCGCTTTTCTCACTGGGCCCTGGTCCAGCCAGAACGAGGAGCCTCATGAGCAGAGCTCACTTCAGCCTCACAACCAGCTTTATCCCACTTGAGTGATCCTGACAGCACTGAAAAGCACCTGGGCTGAACTTGGTGTTGTTTGTAAATGTTAGTCTGAAACCCAGTCTACTTGAGCTTTATGGTATTCATGGCATCCTTTTCCTTCTTCACCCAGGGCAGGCTGCAGGACTTTTACGTCAGCAAGCTGATGTCAGTATGATGTCAGCAGAACACAAAAGAGCATTCCTGTGACTTAGAGCTGACTGGGATGGTCTCCTCTGCCTGGCCCCTGGACCAAGGCAGCCTCTGCAAAGAGTTGCTAGATTTCCATAGAGTATGCATAGCCAGCTGGTGAGCTTTGCCAAAAACTGCGTTAATTCTTGGTGATGGCTGCTGTTCTACAAGGAAACAAAAGGCTGCTCTGAAGACACTCAGCCTCCTTGCAGCACTTCGTGGATTGTTCAGCTTTAAATGTGCTTTGTCCCAGCACCTTAGCAAGGTTTTTGGTGCAATAGGAAGCTTAGAAGCCAGAGGGATTCATAAGGCCAGTCCTTGATTCATCCTGTAACCTAAAAATACAGACTGATTCCTGCAGTGGTTATTTTAGTACCAGACAGCAAACTGCTTCCTTGAGATGAAAAGGCTCAAATACCAGCACCCTCCTCATAAACAGGATCTTGAGATACAGGGAGAAGAGTAAGACAATTTAGACTGCGCAAGGCTCACACAAATGCAGACACAAAAATACACAAACATGCCAGCAAGGCAAGATAAGCAACACAGCTCTTCACAGAAATTCCTGCCTGACATTCCTCTTGAGGAAAAATAAGTAAATAATAATAATAATTTACTCAAAAAAANAAAGGCAATTAAGCTCTCCTTTTTGTTTCTCCTAGGCTCTTCCTGCACTTGAGAGTTACCAGTCTAAACATGCTCTCCCAGCCGTTCTACACCTGAAGGAATATGAGTTCATAAAAAGACTGTAAAGATCATGTAGCACTTAATACAGCACCCAGTGTTCTTCTTGCCTCTCACCCTGGAGGCTGGTCCCAGTTTATGTAAGAAGTGAAAGGGGGGGGAGAAGAAAACTAGAGAGAAGGTGTGTTTTCACAACACAGCATCTTTTCTGTCAGATAGACCAAAGACACTCCAAGTGTGTGTGTCTGAATTGTAAAGAGTTTACATTTTGCAGCCAACCCTGTTGGTGGAACTTCAGCAAGGAGTGACACATCTTTGGGGAGTCCTGAAGTGATTTTATGTACAACTCTTTGCCATTGCCCTTGTTGATGTCTTGAATCAGTCAGTGCTACACTCTCTTTCTTAAATGCAGAGTCGCCAGAAATATCTGTGAGTACTCCATGACAGGAAATTTCACTCTCCCTAGCAAACAAATAGCCACAGATTCCAAAAGGACTTTTCTGAAGTAAACTGCTCTCAAAGGTTTGACTCCCTACTTATTTCCACCACTGGGATTTTAAGGGCAGCCTTTGTGTGTAAGGAAGAGCCATCTGTGTCTGAAACCTGGTGAATCACTGTTCAAAAGAAGGTTTCAAGAGTCCAGCTACTATCTTGAGGTCTGACAGTAATAGAGCTGTAATGCAGGTTTCTTCAATGTAGAAGAGGGTAGTGAGAGTTTCCAGCTGAAAAAGTCCTTTCTCATCACTTTCAATATCCTTTTGCTTGTGCTTCACTGAAAATGAGATGCAAACGAATAAGTGAACTAGCAGGTGTTGAACCTGAAACAATTTTCATAGAGAAGCGAGAGGAGCCAGTAAAGTGAATAGCCAACCAATATCACAGGAAGAAAAGGGCTATGATCTCTACTGTAACACCATTGGAGTCACCAGAGGTGCTCCAAAGAGGAACTGTAGTGGAATTCTCTATGACAAGGGATGCTATTTCAGGTGGGGATAGCTGTGCTTTGGTGTTGGGCAGAACGATGCTCGTCATGGAGCACAGACTAGCCCCTGTGCCTCTGGAGTGTGGGAAGATCAGTACAGTTTGGACAAGCACATGGGACTCAAGGACTCTCACACCTCTCAGTCTCCAGCGTTGGGTCAGAAATCTCACAGGCCAATTTTCATGTGTTTACTCAGCTACATTAACCTTTCCTTCCGAGAAATACTGCCATGACAACGAGAGAAATTACCTTTCTTCACACCTTAGAAAGGGTTCAACACAAATTTGTTTTGCTCTCATGTTTGGGTTGGGCAGATGCAAGAGTGTTGCTTCTGATTTTATCCAAGCTGGTTTATTCCTGCTTTTGCTTTCGTGTGCCTGTTGTCTTCAGGAGAGCATTCCCTGCAGGAATAAAGTGGCATCTCCCCAGACTGCCTCCAAGCTACCGCTTGACATTCATGCTGCAACCCATCCTCCATCAGAAGGTGAGCAATCAATTACAGATAGTCAACAGCTCCTCAGAGCAGATTTTCCAAGAGCCAGTGAAAAATAAGAAAAACACTAATAACTGTGTCAGGCTACCCCATGCTTCTTACAAGAAAGAAAGCAAGCAGATAAAGATCTTAGTGCCTCAGCTGATAGCTTCTCTCGAATGGGCTCACACAGAAGCCAACAGCCACTTTCCATGTGCCCCCGCAGCTGGGAGACAGCTCCAGATAGGGGGCAGGACGGTGAGGGAGACCGTCTTGGTTGTTTTCAAGAATGGATGACAAAATGAAGCTTTTCCAGTTAAATCCTTTGCTGATGTTAGGAACAGGCACAAACGCTCTCACGCTGACATCCCACCAAAATCAGAAGCTGCTTCTTACCACTCTCCTGCCTCCCACCCCCCACACCTCTGGCAAGGAGACCAGTGTCCCTCTTCCTAAAACTCAATGGAGGGGGCAAGGGGGCCACCTGGCCCTGTCAGTGGTAGCAGGGCAGTGAACAAGCCTACCTATGAGCACCTCATTCATGCACACCATTCAGGATATACGTACAACAGGGGCTGAATTTTGTTGGTACAGACTCCCTCTGCTTTGGCTCTTCTGAGCTTGTGAGTACTTTTCCTTTACAATCTGCACAGCACTCAATCTGTGTAATTTTCAGCATATGCACACAGCATTTTCTGTGCCTGCTGCTTCTCAGAACACTTTGAACAGGCTCAATAAAAACACATTTATGCCGATGTGTGCTTCTTTTGTCAGAGCAGAAATAGTCAAGCTCCATCCCACAGACCTCCTACTGCTCTGTGTGTGTTAGAGCCAGTTCAAGTGCCTCTGCTGTGCCCTGCCAACAAGCAGGCTCTGCCCTCACACCCTCTTGCTTTCCTTACCACCCTCCTCCATCTTAGGAAATAATTAGCAAAGAAGAATTAATAAAGCAATATGGAGTGCACTTCTGAAGCTTCTGACAGCTGTTGGCAGCCGCTCTTGTACTCCTGGTGCTGCTCCACTTTCCTAGAGAACCACATAAGCCTTCCTTTTCAGGTGCCCCCAGCCTCTGCGCACCTGGGCTGAGGTCAGAAGAAGAGGAAGGCACCGGTGTAACACCAGCCTCTTGCAACACATGGAAATTCCAGGCGTGGGGACCGTGCATTTCCCTTGGGACACAAAAAGCAAGCCTTTGCAGAGTCTCGGTGCCCCACTGCATCGCGCCCTGCCCTCATGAATAGGCAGGCTGCAGGTACAAGCTATTAATAGGCCCTGCAAAGTGCTACTAAAGCAGCAGACACATCTGTGGTGTTGCTTGCCTCAGCCAAAAGTGTCACAAATTACGAGCACAACAGCAGAAAAGGATATCACAGCCTGATGAGCACTTGTGAGTGATTTTGCAATTCAAGAGATAATGGAGCAACAAGTCTGCAGGCTGCAGAGCTCCCTGGCACCAGGACAGGCACCAAGGGGCTATCCCTTCACTTCCTGCTTCTCAGGAGAGATGGCCAAAGGGGAAGACACAGCTCCTTCGCTATCTCCTCTCAGGCCTCAGCTGCTCTACCAAGAGCCACTACAAAGGTGTCAGTAAATAGCAATGATGAAATTTCCTCCATAAGTGTCCAAATAAGTGTCAAATACCCCACCACAGGAGCACGGCCAGGGAGCAAAGCAATATGTTACTCTTGCACAAGGCCAGACATAAACAAGCACTCCTAATGGGGCTGGGGCAAGGGCTCTGCCGTCCATTAGCTACCTGCTGAGCATAAAAGTCTTTGGCTGCCTGGATGTACGGACATGGGCATGTTCATATGCTCTTCCTCTGAATGATGAGAACAGACAAAAATACGGACTGCAGTAAAAGCCACAAGAGATGCCTATAGCTGCAGTCCTGCAAGAACAGGATTTCTGGTTCTGGGCAGCTTAGAAGCCGTGGGAATAGCTGTTCAGTAGCATTTTGTTTAATATCTGGTCCCACCTATGGACTTCTGCACCAGGGAGATCAGGATTTTCTGACATTCCAGGAATCTCTGTGCCGCCCTGCATAGTCTGGAACATTCCTTCCACCTTGCCATGTACATAACATGACATATGTTCACTGGTTTTCACTGATGCCGTATGATTGCAATATCCTTATCCGATTAGCAAGCTCAGGCATGCTTGGCTCATGTTGTATCTCAATTAATTTTACCGACAAACATTGATGTACTAAATCCTGAAACAATGCCTACGTAACTCCCCGGGGCATTGTTTTGATTCCACCCTGGAACAAGGTCACTCTCCTCTTGACTGATGGTTTTTCGTTCTTTATCTTTTCCTAACAGTTGTTTCTTAAACAAGATTTTCACTGGCAATAAACAGAATAATCTTCACAAACTGTTTCAAAATTTAATGTCTCCTGCCAGCTGTTGTTCAGAAGCTTAAAGTACATATTTTAATTTTACTGCTTGTTGGATCCAATAGCCAAATATGGATTTGATGTCTAAAGGCTTCCTCTAACAACGTGACTACCCTGCAAAGCAGAGATGCAGAGGTGGCAAGCACACAGTCTCCAAAAGAAGCCTGATTGCATTTGCAGAGTGCCAAACATACTGACCTGAAATTTTCTGACTGCTGTCAGTGCCCAGGCTGCCCCTCTCCAGAGCACTGCATTGCTCCACCCTCCATGCCTCCATGGCCAGATGTCCTCCCGAGGTACTGGCAGGTACCTCTCACCAAGGACAGCTGGGAGACTCTCTTGAGAAAGATGTGCTTTCACTACTGCCTAACCTACTTGCTCATACCTCCCACCTGGATGGGAGTACCATGGATCTTTTCCAGGATGCTTTTTTTATTCTTTGCGTTATCAGCTCTGCTGGAAAAGAGTTCTGAACTCTTCCAGGATCCTGGCATGCTGCCTCACCCATCCTGCCTGCTGCTCGCAGCACCACCCAGCCCACCCCACCAATATATCATCCTCCACCGACTGCTACAAGCCACTTGTCTGAAGACCATGATTCTCCAGCCACTTACACCTTTTGAAGCTTTTCTCACCATCCAGGGCACCAGAGAATTTGCCCCGCATGCTGGGTGGATGGTGGGGGACTGTGGGCCTCTGCCAAGGGGTTCAGCTCCAGACTTTCCTTCCAACAAATGACCTGCACGTGAAATGTAGGAAAAGTAGTATCCAGATCATCATCTGGTATAAATCAACAAAGCCCCACTAAAGACGTTAAAGCTCTACTGGTTTTCACCATCTGGGAATTTGGCCACAGGGGAGGACTTAATGTTTTTAGCCTTTATCACAGATATACATGGGAGGAAGGCTAGTGCCCTATCTGCTCTCAGCTAGCATTACCAACCCCTACAGAGATCAATAGGAGCTCCCTGCTCACATCAAGAGCAGAATGATGCCCTAAAATTAGCATGTGTTTGAATCAGTGCATTGTATCTTGTTTGCAGATTAGTAGCACTGAGCAGATATTGAGGGCATCGGAAAGCTAGCCAGTTTAAACAAAGTAAGAATTGACCTAAATTTCTGCTAAGCTGAAATTGATCTTTTTGGAAGGGAGAGAGAAGAAAAGGTGTCCAGAAATACTCATGTTTTGGTTCATTTTATTATTTCATGCACTTAGCTTCAGCAGACAAGAAATAGTAAAATTTCACATACTTGGACTGAACCGGGAGGTGTTGGGCTCCTGTCCTCAGAATGGAAGGCTTCAATTCTAATTTATAGACCAAACAGATAATGACAAATAGGCTTTGGGTGGTTTATCTAAATCCTCCAAAGCTGTGCCCATCAACTAGCTGTAAGCTTGGGTAACAACTTGGTTAGTCCAGACTGTCTTGAAAAGACAAATCATATTTGCTGTGTAGTGTTTCACATATTTCTGCATGCTGTGTCACAAGCATATTCTAAACAACAAAACTGGAGGAAATCTGGAGTGAAATGAAGGTAACATGTTTATCCTTTATATTTATGGTAGCAATAAATTTCCTGAGGGTGCTGCCTTTTCCATTTAATGCAGTGAGTAGCAAATATGGGCTGGGTAATGGATGTTTTATGAATACAGCCTTGCCTTGAGCAATTGATGGCTTAATTGAAAAGATTAAAGATTGAAGCAGGAAAAAATAAGAAAGTGAAAAAAAAAAGTAATGACCATGAACAGGCTATGATTATATATCGATTTCAGCAAGCTAGCAGGGAAATTACAATTATAATAGAAGATTTAATATAATTAAATCTTCAATAAACAGCCTCTTCCTCTAAGAACACTTTTGTAATATTTTACAACTTCTGTACCTTACTGAAAGAAAAAAGTCACACACTCTGCTTTGTAGCTTATTTTTCTTTAAACCAGACTAGATTTTTCGGTTTTTTGTCATTGTATATTTCTTTTTCTGTGGATAATATTTTTCCTGCTGGAAGAATGTAGAGGGTGTATGCAGAGAACTGTTTCCTCTAGGTCCTAGTGCACTTCCTCCATCTGCATTTAAGCCAGGAGCCAAAAAAGATCCAAGTGAGTAGCTGTTTCATAATGCAGACGTATAAGCACTCTTGTTTTCTTTCTGCTCTTTTTTCATCTAGCTGTGCCTTTTTCTTGTTCATCATAGAGATATATCTGGTTTTTTTTAATCCAGTATAGCCCATGGGTGAATGATTAGAGATCCAGTGAAAAGAAAAATTACTGAGATGGACTGGTTACTGATGTGAGGTGTTTTTGCTAGTGTGTTTATCCACTGGTTCCACTGTTATGAATAATACACATATTCATCACGCCACTGCTTCAAGGAACCATGCCCTCATCCTGGCCCTTTGTGCATTTTAAGTAGCTGGGGCTTCCCCTGAGATCTGGGACTAAAGGACTAAACTTATCTTTGGTGTAAACTCTACAGAGATCAGTGAAACCACTGAGACCTAGGATGAATCTGACCCAGGGAGAGAGACTCCCAAGAGCTCCATTTAATCTCTGTCACAGCATGATTTTCCCCAGGAATCACCATAACCATCCATCTCACTAACACACATAATAAATAATTTACTCACAGATATAAGGGAGCACTTTGCTTCAATCCACTAATGATTTTAGCCCTGAAAGGGGCTCTACCGTGCTTAAACCCTCTTCACATTGCCTGAGAGATTCAAAGCGCCATTATGGTAAAATAAGATAACAAGAAATGAATAGCAGACAGTACAGTACAGTAGTTATCAGCATTTCCACTGCAGTTTTCAGGTGGATCTTCAGCTATTTAAATATCCAAGTGAGATTCATCTGAGGTCACCTTAGCTGCCTAGTCAACAGAGACCAACACTTCTGTGGGGGTCTTTCTGTATTGCAGATGGAGCCTACGTGATGAGTAAAGGTTATGACAGCTAAAGCCAAGTGAGATGAATCCCATTCCTAAATATCTGTTTGAACTCAGTCCCTTCTCATCAAGCTTGGTGTCCCCCTGACCCTTGCCTTGTACACTCTCTTAAGCCACAGTAAAGAGGCACCAGTAGGACCCTGGGATTTGGCTTCAGCTGTCTGCAAGTGCCTCCCTGCAAACACCAGAGCTGGAAACAGGATACAGTGGCAAATGTCACCAAACTCCTCATCTCCAGAGGCCAGCTTCCAGTCTGGCTTAGGTCCTGGCCCGAGACCTGCTAAGTGCACCTGTGGCAAGTGCAGCAGCAATCCTCAGAGTTGATGTCTTTGTAGCAGAGAAATGTACTTGCCGCCATCCTTTCCTCACTTGCACACTGTCTGTCCTCTCTTTGACTGACCCCCATGTCATGTATATTTGAGGATTGTCCCTTCTAGGTCAAAATGACCTGGCTGCTGGCTTTTCCTATCAAATGGTGTTCCAGTCTAGAAGCTTCCAATATAAGTCTTTCATGATAGCTTTAATATCTGGTTAATTTCCTCCTTGATCTGCCCTTCTTTATTGCCCTAAGTAATTCATTTCCATCCCTGGCACTGCACCTTTTAAGAATTGATTTAAAATTAATACATGAATAAAACAGTATAAATAATGTATGGTTTCTGTATTTAATATTAATAGCCATTAAATGAGGAAAAAAATTGCATATCTGCAGATGATTTGCAAAAGGGCTGTGGGGCCATAATACTACATTTCAAAGAGAGACATTGAGGTTGCCCAATGCTTCCCATCTAAAGAGATTTTTTATTTCAATTGCCTACAGATTTGTCAGACTTCTCTCCTGCAGAGATTCTTTTGAAAACAGACTTTTGCCTCAGAGTGAATTATTCACTGCTATGGACATTGTGGAAAATGTCTCCCAAATAGCTCCGAGATTTCTGTGAATGAAACAAGGCAGAAAAGTGTGTTGTCTGCTGACATAAGACAAGCTGAGTGAGCAGAGCTAGTAGCACCGTGCTGTGCAGCAAGAACTAGGCAGTGATGCAGGCAGTCTGTCTTGCAATGTCCCTGTGAAAATTCGCCTCCTCCCCCAAATCTGGCCTTGTGAAAGTGTTTGAACCTACCAAGCACTGACTTGCTGGAACACCTCCGTATGTATTTGCTTGCAGAAGGCGTGCACCAGCCTGATACCAAGGAGCCTGTCCTCATTTCTGTGCATCACAGCAAGCCTGAGCTCCTACAGCAATGGTGCTCCTCTTGATCTGAACTCAGTGGGCAAAAGGACCACACCAAGCAGAACCAGGATGGGGGATGAGGACAGGAGGCATAGCAGAAAATAAGACTGCAGGCTGTTAGGGCAAGGACCAGAAAGGTAAACTAGCAATTAGAGCAGAGTGCCAATGTGGTGAGCAGACCAGGATTTAATAAAATGGGGAATAAAGGAGCGTAAGATAGAGAAGGAAACACTGGGATGGGCAGTGCCATTCACGGAGATGCTGAATTTCCTACCTCTGGACATTTCAATGTGCCTTTGCACCTGTGTCCCACAGGTAGTGCACACTACAATGTACCCAGAACTTCTACAGATCCATTGCCCTGCCAGGAGCCCAAGCAAGCAGAGACCTGAAGATTTTGTCTTGGCTTTCAAACATACCTCTCTCTTTCATATGCTGTTTTATTCTGGAAGAAAAAGAACAGGAAGGCCCTGTCATTTAGGAAACAGCTCCCCTCCAGAAAAACTGCCCTCCCTCATCCTGACCCTACACGGGGATCACACACCACTGGCCTCGCCAGATGAGCTGAGCTGACTGTCAGGAATGGGTACTAAGGGGAGAAAAGGCTGAGACCAAGGAGACCAACATCCACAGGATATGTTTGGTTGCCAGTAAGCAAGGGGTTAATGCTAGTCAGAGCCCTCGAACAGGTGCAGTGAGTCAGGGCCAGAACTGATGGCTGTCAAGGAGGGAATCTAGGAAACTTTCACTCTTTAGGAAGGAAGAGAGAGGGGAGAAAGGATTGGTTTCACTCTAGATGAACATACTGTTTTGTCCATCAGTACAGGGATTTCACCTCATTTTTTAATGAGTCAGTCAAAGGCTCATTTTTTTTTCACACACTTTTCCATGGTGCAGACACAGGCCTGAAAGCTTTTCTTGTAGTGGCTTTTCCTTACCTGCTTGCACAGTTGCCATCCCACCATGACCTCATGATCCCCTTGTCAGGTTCAGTGGGGAGAGAAGGAGCTTTATGTTGTTTTCACATCACAGAGACCCTGATCAAGCTTCAGCTGCAATGGCTGGGATGCTAGAAGCAAAAAAAGTTGTTCAAAAGACACTTTATATGCCTCTGTTAATGGTTTTGTGAATCTGTTATTAATTTTTCTGTTTGTGTGTGATTATTTGTGAGGCTAAGACAGGAAGGAGCAAGTAGCAGGATGAGGGTGGTAGAGCTCAGAGGAGCTTCTTCCATGATGAGTCCCTGCAGCGCTTTTTCCATGGGTCATGAGTCCTGCACTTTGCCTTGTCTGGAGTTCTTCTCTGCTCTGGTCCCAGCTGTTTCCATAGTCTCCCTAGGAAGAGGGATTGCTTATTTATTCTTGGGTAACCTTCTCAGAAACAGGCAACAAGGATTTCCAAATCATCCTTGTGGTGACAGTAAATTCCCAAATTCGCTGGCTGTGTTTTGTACACTGTTCACTTGTGATAGCAGCCTGACTTCAGAGGAAAACAACTTTTGTCATTGAACAGCAATACTTCATCAAGACATAGTTTAGCTACAGGGCTGTCCCATGCCACAACTCAACTGCATCATATTCAGCTAAGAGGCAGGACTCAGCACCTCCAGATGAAGAAGTAACACTCTAGCACCAGGAAATGAATGGCCAGAGACTACAAGATACACCTGATTTATTTAAAATACTAAATTTTAAAAAATATTTATATAATATTAAATAATAATTTTGCTCAGAGATAATTTAATAGGGCAGAGCAAGGTAAGCTGATTAGATCCTTCTCAGCCCATGCCTACGCTGTATCTGATATCCAAGTCCAAACCCCCGACAGCCAGGTGGGAATAGGCTTGTCTGGAGCAGCCTGATGGGGATGAAGCAATCGTGCCCTGCAGTTCAAATTTGGCAAAGGTCTGCGGTGAGTTTTGCTACCAGAGGAAAACAGACATTTGCACAGAGTGACCGTCACCGGTTACGCTGCACACCTGTCTGTCTGGGGCATGAGGGAGAGAGCCGACCTGCAAGGGCTGCGTGCCCAGAGGCCACTGTGGGGCCATGGCTTGTCCTGCGTGTCTAGAGAGGGGCAAACTGTGCAGGCAGACAGAGGGACTGAGAGCCTTCGCCCACCCCTCCCACAGCACAGCCCTCCCTGCGCAGCCGGGGCTTCAGGGCCAAGGCCATATATGGAGCAGAGAGCAAACATGGGGAGCGTGACTGTTTAAATGCCTGAAGCCTGAATCGCCACCGCTTTCTTGGAAGTTACGTGCTGCACTTCCCGGGTGAGCAGCACGCTGACAAACAGTGTGCTTGTCAGTTCTGAGAAACAAAAGAGGATGAAACTGCAAGTTGCTGAGTTGCTCAACCTTTGCTGTGGTTTGGCAACAAAAAAATGTGCAGGAATTTCTTACTACTTACTGCAAAGTGACGGACAAGTCAACTGGGGAGTGAGGTATACTGGGAACACCTTAACACGTGAAGGAAAGGGGGAGCATGGGAGCCAGGTTTTAACCAGAGGTGAGAAATGTTGCACATCCAAAACATCAAGACAATTTGCAGGGATGGGGACTGCAAGATCTCAGCTTCCTGACAGCCTCTGAAAGTCACCCTCCTGGTCCTCTTCTGCTCCCCCAGTTTGCCTGACCTCATTTGCCCCTCAGTGATGTGTCCCTGGTGCTGTCTAATGACCTACCAATCTCCTTAAAACCTCAGAAGCTTAGTGGAAGCTGCAAGAGTTAGATCTTCCCCAGCTCCAGGGAAATGCAAGAAGTCCATGAGGAAGGACCACAATGCAGAGTCACAGCAGCCAGTGGAGATGGAGCAGGTGAGTGGCTGAGTGCAATCATGTCTGCTGGCATTGAGGGAAGCACGGAAGTACAATGCACCCTCTAGTCCTTCCAAACAAGGGAACTTGAAGTGCTCAACAGAGGAAACAACTGACCACATTATCAATGACAGCTGAAGACAGGCAAATGATTGCTGAAGTGGACTCCATGCTGGAGTGGTACCAAAGTAATTGTAACGTCCAAAGTTGTCTTCATCTGCACTTCCCATGGCATTGCTTGCCTGAGATCTCCCCCAGAGTCATCTCTGTGTTCACCAAATTATCCGGATCGGTTGAAGGTCTGTCGTGCCATAGCTGGAAACTATGTTCCGCCCCCAAAATGAGAGCCATGCCCTACTCCAAGTGTGAATGTCAAAGCACACACACAGCCATGGAGAGTTTCCTGGCCAGCCAGGCTGCTGCCTCAGGGAGGTTTTCTTCCTCTAGTTATCACAGGGGAAAAGAGGCTCCTTTCACAGTCCTCTGTGCTCCTTTCCCCAAACAGCTGTCAGTGCCTCACATTTTAGCCAGCTACTTTACAATAAGAAACACCTTTCCAAGCCTACCCTCACTTCATGTGTGCAGCGCCAGCTGTCAGAGCAAAACAAGTAGTTTTTTTCCCATGCCCTGTGGGCTGTGCATGCTGAGTCTGGTCCTTCCAGCCTTTGCTAGCTCCAAAAGACACAAGCCTTGGCACTGACGCCCAGAAGCTGCCCTGTTCTAGAGCTGTGCGAGCCTCTGCCTCGACGTGCATGGCTAACAAGTGTGTCCTGTTGAGTCCTTTCCTCAGCAGCCTTGAGGCTATGGTCTTGACTCTGACATGACCTAGTCATGCCTCTTGCCTGACTCCTGAACTGTTTCAAAGGCAGAATCTGAGGATTTGCTGTCACTTTAAAGCATTCGTCATCCTCTACCGCTCAGTCATTCTGCCACGGGGCTTGGGGGCAGCCTGAGCGTGATGCAGCAGTTCAGCTGCCGCAGGGCAGCAGATGCAATCTCTCTCCAGCACGTTCCAGTCTTGTTTGCGGTCAAACCTCTGCTCGTGCTGCATGCAGATGGTGGCATGCACCCACAGGAGTCTGCCTAACAAATACACACCTTGCCAGCTGAGAAGGAAAGGGATTTTGGGGTCGAAAGGTGCTGAACAGGAGCCATCATGCTTCTTACTTCCTGTTCAGCAAGCTGTCCGGCTCTACAGCCACTCTCAAAGGCTGTGGGCAGAATCAGGCAGACACTGCCTGCAGAAAACAAATCCCACTTCTCCGAACATGGCTGTCGGTACCCAGCAGAGATGCTGAAATTCACCTGGACCCCAGGTGGCTGCAGACAGCAGGACTGCAACTGCCCGGATGCAACCTTTCCGGTTATTGCCTCCATGCTGGGGCTGGGCTGGCAGAGCTGCTATGGTCAGCTCTCCATCCTCACCATGAAGTGGCCTCACACCCAGTGACCTATCCCTTCCTCCCAGAAGGCCTCTCTGGCTGTTTCTGAACGGCTGCCCGAGCAGCATGAGGCAGAACCGTGGCAGAGATGGAGGCACAGCGGCCCGATGTTATTGACTCCGGCCAGCGAGCGGGCAGTGTAATCTGTCTGCTTTTGTTCCGTTCGCTTGGTGGTGTGCTCTCATTAGCCCCCCACCAACAGTCAACCTGTCAGCAGGTCTGCGCTCCAACTGCCTGACCTCTGACTTCCACTCATTCTTCCACAAATTAATTTCCCAAATTGACAAATTAAAGTGCACAGTATGCCCAAGGTCACTAAATCACACTGGGTTCTGGTAAATGTCAACTAGCATCGAGGGGAGAAAAAAAAAAAGTAAAAAAATAGGGGGAGGGAAGGGATAGAGGGTAAAAAGGGATAAAGGGAAAAAAATACCATATTTGTTTGAAAGAAATGGACAAAAACTCTGAACTGTAGTTTCCGATTTGCAGAGGATGATGCTGTGTGAGAGCAATTAAAATGGAGGCTGACAGCTCACCCGGCACATAGGAAGGGCTGCAACATGGCTGGCCAGACCTCTGTGCTCCATCAGGTCACCCTGACAGCTTCCCAAAATGGTCTTGGCTGGCCCACAAAAATGGTGAAACTGTGAACCCCAGGCTGGGTCTCATCTCACTTGCAGTGCCACCACACTGACACATTGCAGTTAAGTTTTTCTGATTCCTGTCAGTCAAATGGGAATGCCAGCCAGAGTCTGGGCACAGACGTTAGGTAAGCCAGTGCACACAGGTACCCAGGAAGAGGGCAGAAGGGCAGACTGGCATTGGGAAGCCCCAGGGGTTGAAGGGCATTTACCATTGCACCAAGCCCCATTGAGCCTTGGGTGCCAGCCAGCAAGATGTGGCCACAAGGAACCTGCAGGAACATCAACCCCGTGACCCTGCTGCCACTGTCACCACGTTGTACAATCCTTCCCAAAGACCAAATTAATGCCTTTCTGCCCTACCCCCTGCCCATGAGTGACCATAAACCCTGCAATCCTCAGTGTATCCATGGTTAATTCATATTTGTTCATTTGACACATAGTCTTCATCTGAACTCATGCTTTCCTCTCCATTGCATTTACCCACTGCTTAGTTAGAGAAAGCCACTGTGTCACCTCACAGCTGCCACTCACTGGGCGATGGAGACCAGAGCTGATACGATCCTCTGATGCTCCTAATAGCCCGCCTCTGCACCTGCGATGCCAGGGCTTCATCTTTCTTTACCACGGCAGACAGCAGTGCTCCAGCGGAGATCTCGCCCCTCTCCAGTGGCATTAATACTTCCCTGCCTCTTGGGAAGGCTGTGACTCATATACCCTACACTCACATTTGTCTTTTTCATGGTGGCGTGATATCTCTGCTTCTTAGTTACCCCATCAACTAATACACCCAGGTCTTTCTCTTCTACGCTTGTTATGAGCTGATAAGCTTCCAGCTTATAGTGCAAATTCATGTTATTAGTCCCTAAGTGCATGACCTTGCACTCTGTAATATTGAATTTCATCCCATTTCTATTAGTCCAGCCCTCAAGGTCAGTCAGTGCTTCCTGTATCATACCCTGATCTTGCATAATAACTATGGTCCCAAACTTGCTGTCATCTACAAATTTCATCCACACACTTCTACATTCTATCACGAGGCCATACTGAAAATATTAAGCAGAATCAGACCCAAAATTATTCCTTGAGCAACTGCACAAGCAGTCCCCTCATTTAGCTTGATCATTCCTACACCAACATCTCTTGTATTCATCCCTTCCTTAGCCAGACCACCACATGCTGTTCTTCTGCCTAACCCCACCATCCCCCATTGAATTAATAATTTCCCATGTGGCATCATATCAAATGCTTTGCTGATAGTCAGATTAGCCATGTTTCCTTTACAAGGAAAATCAATTAGCTTTCTTTGATAAGATATCAGATTCTTCTGGCACAATTCACCTTTGACAAAACCAGGCAGCATACGATCTCGCTTTTTATTTGTGTTCTTTTTTCTTTCCTGTGCAGACCCCAAAGATGTTTGCCTTGCACAGAGTGCTGATGAAAGCACACTTGGTGTGCAGACACAAGCAGCAATCACTGTCCCATGAGTGGTGTTTTCATCTAGGAGGACACAAGAAAGAAAGTGCCACCGTTGCAGTGATCCTTCCTCTGCCCTGTTTCTGCAGTCCTTCCCCTTGTACGTGTGGACGTAGCAGCATTTGGCACAACCCCTGTCCAAATCAAGGTATTGTACATAGCGGAGAATTTGCTTACATGACCAAGAATTAGTGTTCATTAAAAACACAAAAGACTGAGACTAGACGCTCCTGTTCCGTTCTCCCTGCACATGGCACTTCATGGTCCTACTGAAATCCCTGGGACTGTTCATAGAGTAAACTATTACTCTATAAACTGGGTTCAGTGGCTGCCATCTGGAGCACTTTTATGGCTTGCCTGAGTTGTTTCTATGATCAGTATGGACAGAGGTCAGCAAATATGAGCACCCAGCCTACAGTTGTTATCCTCATTGTTTTTGTTGCTTATCAGAGCACTCTCCCAAGGAGTTATGCTTTCAATAGGCTCCACTGTAGGGTTGTCCCTTAACAGACATATAGTCAGTGCCATCCTATCATTCAGGAAGTCATTGAGAAGCGGAGAACTGAGGTTTTACTCTTCCTGCATCAAGACAAAACCACCAGTCTGTGATTACTTGAAACAATTCTGTGATTCTGCAGGGCTCAGTTCTGCACAGACTGCTGTACTGGGAAAGAGGTATGGGAAAAGGCTTAGGGCACAGACTCCATAGGCAGGATATGAAATGTTGTAATCCTGGTGGGCACAGGTTATTCCATGGTTGCATTGTGGTTCTGTGAAAGGGATCCCTGCATCATTCATGCTGTAAGCAAAGGACAAGCAGAAATGACAGCTCTCATCCTCTCCCATCTTCTCCTTCTCAGGCATCAGTCCCAAGCGCACAAGGGAAAAGTCGGGTCTTCTCCCTCCAAGGTGAAGCAATGCCTCTTGAAGGAAAGCATGGCAATACATTATCTTGAGTCTTAGGGGGCAGCACTATGGTTTTGAACAGAAATCCCTCTGGGTTCCCCTGTCCACCAAGTCTCTCCTCCAATTTGCAGGAGGGTAGGTACTTACTGCTTCTCTCTGTCATGGGCAGCTGGAGCTACATCGGGAGGGACATGGACTCTGCCTGTCAATGCTCAAAAAACTAATCAGTCAAATAGTCCTGTATATTTTTATGTGTTTGGATAGAAGATGGAATTTCCCTATTAGATGTCTGGGGGGAATTCTTATGCACCTTGACTCCCTTGCCTCTGGCACGTAATCTGGGTTAAAGATCAGCAGAATAAACTCCTGGTCCTAACTCATCTGAGCATGGTCGGGCAGGTATGAATCTGTGCACTTCACATGGAAACTCCTTTCTTTTTCCCTGCTGCCACATGGTAAAACACAGAGTAAAAGCAAATCAGCATCTGAAGAATTCTTTTGGTCTTGGGAGGGGAATTTTACTATGGTTTATCTGCTTCCCTGTAACAATGACATTGCACCTCTCCAGCTAGCAGTTCAGCTCATAAAATATGCTCATCTGAGTAAAAACTTAGCATCACCTAGAAGTTTAAGCATTACTTTTAAGACCACTAATTGATTCTGCTGCCCTGATATCCACTTGCAAGAGATTCCAGAGCCTAAAAACATTAACAGGCAAATGCTCTGGCACCAGCTGTCTTAAGCCTAAATCTAGTCTCCACCAAAAGGCTGGCATTAGATGTCTTCTCATTTTACATGTTTGCATTTTTAAAACAACATTCCACAGTTTTGAAGCTACTGTAGGCTGGCTGAAGAATCAATTTGGTGACCTACAATCTGTCTTACCCCGGGAGAAGAAAAGCAATGACCACAATAGTAAAGAAAGCTGTAAATTATTCTTTGAGTCAGCTCTGGAGAGCATGCACCTCCCAGGACATGGATATGAGCTAGTGTGACCATGTCATTTATTCTTCTGGGTCCAGGGACCTGTCCAGTATAAGCAAAGGAGGGTGTTTTGTTTCCATATTGGTTGAATCACATGAAAATTCTACCCTCTCCTTTTAATACTGCATGCTGCTGCACTTATCTTGCTGCTGCTCATGACAACGATGTCCTCCTGCATGCTGCCTTTCCACAAATCACACTGGGCAAACAGGAAAGGCAAACACAAGGGGACAAGTCTTTTACAGCAGCTACTTAGCCAACACAGCTTAAAGTCCCAGGGCACTAACCAGAATCACCTCTCCCATCTTGTAACACACAGTGATTTTAATTTAACAGAGATCAAGCCTCACTCCTTAGTCCTCATATCCCTTTTCATAAAACATGGGAAGTGAAAACCACAAACCACAGAGAATGTAACAAAATTCACCAGGCTACCAGTTTAAACCTCTGGTTTGGAGCTGGCAGGGACACACTCTAGATTTACCCTGGTGCATGTGAAATCAGCATTTCAACCTGTTTCTTTCACAGCAGTCTGCTAGCTGTGATTAGAGTCTGCACCCGGGATTTGCTGCTTTCAGTGTTGTAAAATAAAGCACAAAAAAAGCAAACACCTAAGTGAAACACAGGCACAGGAAAGAAAGGCAAGATCATTTATTATAACCAAAACTTTGCACTTCATGTCACCAAGTGGACTTGTCAGTCTCACATGCATAGCCAAGGAAATCAACCCTAGACCCCAGAAATTACACTACATATCGTATAACCTCCTGGCATATTAATACCCTTTCCTTTTAAAATCTTTGCTCTCCCTTTGGAGCCTGCCCTCTCACTGGGGATCAGACTGACACATTATAGGCTCAGTTTTCTTTCTGAGCTGACAACTCATCCAGGAAGAGCTGGCTAGGATGTCAGTCTTTGGAGGGTACATAGAAAATTCCAATGTGCAATTTGCATATCATCACTTTACTGGAAGGTATCGTAAGAAGAAATAAATACTTCTCTCTTATAGGGCAATACCTTCAGCTTTTAGCCAGCATATCACACTTGAATTAAAAAAAAAAAAAAAAATTGCACTGAGTTTCGCTAGGTGACCATTTTCTCAATAATACTGAGCTGAGAAAAAGCCAGTGCAGAAACCACCACTCCGTGTATCTCCCTTTCCCCTTCTCTCCACATCTGTTTCTGGAAATATGTGGAAAATGAAATATAGTCCTTATTTTAGGTGACTCCAGTTGTTACCTTTTGAAACCTTCCTGAAAAGCTGCCTATAAAAGAAAATAACTCTAGAAATAAAAATGAAGTCTAGGATGATAAAATAGGAAACAGAAAACCTCAGAAATGGATTAGTTGCTTCCACCATCTTCCCAACACGTAGACTTTCGGTGAGGATCACAGAAAAACCATTACTGAAAATTATAAATTGTGGGACTTTTAAACAGAGCAGATGATTACATAATAATGGCAATATAATATCACTTCACAGTTACACTAGAGTGACCATCTCTTATTTTTACCATCCAACAGAGGCTTCATTTCTCCAATCATATCGTGAGTATACACTGCAGGGACATGGAATTAAATAAACTCAGAGGAAGAGCTACACCTGGACACCAGAAGCCACATACTTAAACCAGTGACCTTACAAGGGAGCTCCCTCATAGGAGCCCAGACTGACTGGTGTCTGGGAAACATGCCTCTCTTCTCCACAGGTAATTCCAAAAAAATAGCAAGGTTATGATTTTGTCGTCTTCCACAATTCCCTACCTCGTACCACTCTAGAAAGACAGAATTCTCTCACCTGCTGAAGAACAGATATGAAAAACGGAGTTATTTGCACCTTCTCAAAAACCACCATGTTCCCCCATAAAGCCCATCAGAATACAGCCCTCAGTGACCAAGACAAATTTACAAGCGGCAGGCCATAAGGATTTAAAAAGTGACAAATTTGGGAAACTACCTACATTCTGTTGATTCTATGATCTGTCTGTACACGTTTTGGATCTTCTTTCACAGAAGAGGTATTACCTCACAGAGACTTACCACAGGAAAGCAAGCATTAAAATTAACTCAAACTTGTATTATCAGGATAAGTGAAGGATCGGAAATGTATGAGCTCTTTTCTCCCAACTTTTGTTGAGCAAATTCCTTTCTCCTTAGAGATTACTTGCAGAAGTGGTACTGGGTGACTGTTTCCACGGGTCTTGCTATTTTCTCTGGAGAGCAATGCCCCTATGACCACAGGGTGCTTAAAAAACCAGCATGACTTACCCCAAGGAGGGACAGCTGTGTGCCCAAGAAGAGTTTCTTGCAATTTGCATCTTAAAAATGGGGCATGTTCCAAGTTAAATCCTTTTGTCTGCTATCCATAAAGCAGAAAGTAAGAAGGCTGTGGCTCCCAAAAGTAGCTTTACACATAGACAGAGTCCTCCACATCTGGGACATCCAGAGATTTTCAGCCCTGCAGCTCAGAATCCACCTGTCTGAATGGCTTTGTCCCCACTGATTTTGACACGTATTTGCTGCAGTCCTTTCATCACTTTCCTACTGGCCAGGTCATTAAGGGCCTGACTTGTGTCAGGCAAAAGCATTTTAAAACCTCATTCCAGATCTCTGCAGCTAACACCGTACATGGCTACCACAGGCAGGTGAACAAGGACACAGCCGCAAGCTGATGATAGAAGCTCTCCTCTCATTCACTGAATAACAGAAAAGTCCGTGTGTCTTCAATTAGTTAACTCCTTCTGTGAAAAGTCTTTTTTTCTCAACAATTAAATAAAAATGACCCCTAAGTCAATTTACTGACTGGTAATGACCATACCTTCCTTCCAGTTTCTCTCCTGTTATTATTGGTGGCCAAGAGAGGCCATGCAGATTTAATTAGTGGAAATAAAATGTTGTGGGAAGTTCTGTATCCATGACATTGCTGTTGTTCTCCAAGCATCCCTTTCAGACGTTCTCCTAACACTATGAAGTTGCATCCTTCAGGTTTAGGGGCTGGTATATTAGGACCACAACTTTTCTCTGAGGTACTTCCTTCCTCTGAGTTATGCTGATGTTGAAGTTGACCAAAGTGCATACAGGAGCCAAGGCCAAGGGAACATCAGTCCATATTACTCTGTCTGAAGGCACTCCAATAGCAGGATAAGGTCAGCTCTCTCAGCAGAATAGAGACTAAAGAGAGAGCCCACAGAAGCTCTGAGGAGCAAGCCGTCTATCTTGCTTTTATTTTTACCAGGCAGCATCAGAAATGCCTGTCCTTTCTTAGGAGCTTTTCACTGTGTCTTTGGGGGTTGCTCTATCTCACCACACTTTGATGATTTGGGGGATCTCAGAGCAGCCTGGTGTGCCCCACATCCGAAAGGCAGTGTGTGAGCTGCTGATCTGCATGCACAAAACAGGTGAGAGCCTCCAGGTGTGTGTGCCGGTCAGCCTTACTGCCCAGCAAACTACATGAGAGTGGGACAACATTCCTGCTACACAAGTTCAGCAGGGATGCCATGTTACTGGTCACAGGCAGGGCAGCTTTGATTTCATGATACCTGGGGGTTCAGGAAGGAATCACCTTAAACTGAAGGCTATCAGATTGCCACCAGCATACAGTGCCCCATCTCCAACACTGACAAGTGTAGCCAGCCTGCATTTTGTGGGTTTATTTTTTCCTAGAGGGCATAATCTGGTCCGTGGTTGTTTTCCCTGCACAGTAAGCTCATACCATCTTTGAGGAGGAGCTGGGATTTCAGTCAGGAAATATCTGAACGGTAACTAAGTACTTTTCAGCACCAACTGTGGTTGGCTGTGTTGTTTCATCCACAGATGAATCAACCTCAAGAATAAACACCCTGGGTGGGGCATGGATGGGTCTCCCTCCTTGCCCCCACCCTCAGTGCTTTGAATACTGCAGTGTTTTGATTTTTAAAACATATGTGTAACAAATGTAGCAGTGATAATGAGGAACATGTCAATCTGCCATGTTTCCTGTTCAAATTTCCGTTTTCATTTCTAAAGTTCAAGTACATCTTGATCCCCACAAGATAAACATGAGCAAGTACAACAGAAGCGTGAAGAGAAGAGGTGAGAGCTCAGAGCTGCAATGAAAGCCAGAACCGTAACAACACAGCCAGGCTCTGCTGGGGGATAAGACTGGTCCAGCAGCCCCATACGACCCTGATGAAGCAGTTAGGTTGAAAACCTGATCCTCAGTTTTGGCAGGGCCTGTGCACTGCCTCAACAAGCCTTGTTGTGTTCAGTGTCTAATAGATTTGCTTTCTGCTGCCAAAGAGATAGTGAAAGTTTCTGTGGTCAGAATCTCCACTTCCCTGTCACACCCCAATTATATCTAACAATTTTTTCAAATTTACTCAAGCACCAAGGACCACATAAGCTGACATTTAAGGTGCCTGACCTGCCACATGCTGTGTCTTTGTTGCCAAGAGTCTTGCCTGCCTCAGTGAATGATGCTGAGACCTCACAATCAGCACAGGGCACTACCACACATAACACAAGCACACATGGCATCCTTCCACACAGGAGGGGTGATGTTTCAGGAAAGAGATGATAAAGTTTATTCTCTTTCAAACACAACATGCATGCAGAAACTCCTTTATCACCAGCCACACAGCTAAAATTTTACCAAAATGAAAATACTATCCCAGTCCCTTCAAACACTCTTCAGCTTTTTTAGTAAAAAGAGAAGATTTTGAGTCATTCTTTCAACCACAGGCCAGTTCCTAGACTTTGTGAGCCAATTAGATCAGTTCATCATGACACACTTCTCTGTGGTTTTGATTCGGAGAACATCATTACTAAGCTTAAGATTAGAAATTATAAGAAATAGAAAAATCTTGGGGGGAAGGGAAAAGAGAGAAGATGGCTGTTTAGGGTTATGAGAGGTATGTTCAGGGATTTCAGAAGACTGGCAAACAGCTATAGAAAAGTTGATTGGTCTTGCCAAAAATCCTAATGAAAAAATGTGGTCCAGATATCATGGAAGTAAAGGCAAGAAGATAAAATATGGAAATGCTATCAAGAGATGACTTTTGAGATGAAATCTTGTCCTGCTTGCCACAATCATGAGTAGTTAAATTAAGTAACCAAATTCTGTCTATCACCAATGGGTTGCAATAGATACGGGCAGTTCATTTAAGCTATTGTTCATCTATTCATGGCAATCTTTGAGACCAACCAACCTTCTGATAAGCAGCATTATCTACTACTACAAGTTCCTCCTCGTCCTTCTCACAGTCGTGCATTTCAGGAGGAGGGAGTGCCACAGTGCCAGCCAGCATCTGGAGTTGTCTCTTCCTCCAGAGGAGATTCATCCATCTTCCCATTTTGACAATCCTCCCATTGGCATGCAATCAGAGAAGGTTTCCACTGTCTTCAGCTGTTCTTCTGCAGTCTAACAAGGCCAAATAACCAGCCTAAGAAATGGGTTAAACACATTTGTCTCCTATCCCAGCTTCACCAGTGCTGGGATTTTTTCACAGCTCTTAAGTTGAACACATAGGTGTCCAGTGACATTTGGGATGTCTCTGGGCACCCAGCACATCTAGGGAACAGCTGCACCCTTTGGCAGTGGGAGTTGGATGCCAGGTGGGTGTGGAGAATTGCACTGGGTGCCTCTGTGTAGGTACTACATTTCTTCCTCCATCTGGGCCGAGCTACCAGCCTCTAAGTAACCACATTTTCTTTTCCTACTCTAAAAACGCTTATGATGTCTTTTAAAAAAACTTCTGTACTTCAGAATAATCCTGTCTTATAGCTCTTGACAAGTCCTGATTAAGCACTTTCTCAGCTCTATCACTGCCGAAAACATTAAATATCAATAGAGCAAGTATCAAGACATAACTGTAGAATATGGCAATGGAGCACCCAAATTCCCCTCCATTTAGGACAACAGCCCTTTATTATTAACAATGAACCTTCCTCTGTCAAGTCTTTAAAATTCACACTACTCATAATGATGTCAATTATTTATTAGCAATGCACTGGGAACCAGGGATTGATTGTTGCATTATAACTTATCAACAGCTACTTCTGCTAGGGAAAGGGAAGACTCATAAAGCTGTACACTGTGACATTTGGGCTGGCAGGGGACAGTCTGGCTGCCTCTTGCTTAAGGTTGAGCTGACTGATCAAGTGTCACACCCAAGGTGACCCTGCAAACCCATGGCTTAGGAGGGATTACAGCACAGCAAGATCCTTAGCGACACTCGCTCTTGCCCTCTGAACCCTAGACCCTATGGCTCCTCGTCAAAATGTGACCTGCTTAGATAAAAATATCCAGTATTTTTTCACTCTAGAGCAACTGGTTTAAAAAATGACTAGAGCCTGGTCTTTTTCTGTTTTCAGTGAGCAGCACAGTTTTTCTGCTCTGCCTGTGTTCCTTTCAACATGCTGCTACTGTTAAAGCTAAACAGCTAACTTGCTAGCCAGGATCACTGGAAGTGAGAATGTGTCCAATCAGCACATGCTGACATAAACACACATCATCATATGATCAGCACACTTGGTAAAACCAGACCAGTCAGTCCTTTAGGCTGCATCCAGAAAAATCACCATCTCCCTGAGAGCACGGGAGGAGCAGGCAGCACACCAGACTCACCAGAGCCAGTGTCTCTCAAAAAGCACTGCCTGTGGATCACAACCCATGTGCATGTGTGGCGAACAAGCCAAGTTTTGTGAGCAACGCCTGTGTGTCAGGGGTTCAGACACACAGCTTGTGTGCGGGGCTTATGGAGTTGCTCTATGTCAGTCAAACCTCTGTAATTGTCCGTGTGTGTGCTTTTAATCTGTTTCAGTTTAAGCTTCTTTCAACAAGTTTTCAGCTAGATGTCATTACCTCACATCTAGGGCAGACCAAAACCGTACATGGCAAACAGCGACCAAGGCTGCCACAGCTCAGCTGACACGTGGCTTGTGTACAAGGGCACTACATAGAGGAGGCTCACATAATCAGGTGAAAATGAAGAGTGGTGGATGAAAACTACCTCGGTCCTTTAACATTTTCTTTCTGAAATCCAGAAGGCTCAGGAGGCTGCATTACTAATCTGATGCCACTGAGATATATTTTCAATGTGAAGTCTTTCACTGGAAGTTTTGCTGCCTGGAACTAGAGAAACCTAAGAGCTGAGCGTTGAGTAGTGAAGCATTCCCTGCCTCAAAGCAAAGCACTCTTGCAGAGTCTTTAATGATGTAGTAGGCAATCCTTACAATGAAACCATAAACCTAAAGCCACTGAATGTTGGGGCTGCACAGGATCTGAGTTCTCAAGATGCACTCATGGCTGGTTACAGAAAAGAGCTGATGTCATAACATTTCCGAATTTCTCAATAAGATATTGAATATGCTCAGTTTTGATTAAGGCTGTAATACAGCCTATGCATCATCAGTGACTTCCCAAAGTGAGGAATATTCATGGCAATTCAAAGCTAAAAAAAAAAGGCTCATCACTCTGCCAAGAGGTGTTGCATGGGAAAATGCTGCTGTCTGCGGACACGGGAGCTGAGAGATCCCATTTAAGCTGGAAGGAGATTGACCACATTTCCACCATGAAATGCCTAGGACATTCAGACTTGGAAGTCTGTTTCAGTTTCATTTCCCATCAGGGCCCACTGCAATCACAGCTCCACACCACAACTCTAAGCATTTGATTTTCTTTCTGTATCTTGACATCCTTTCTCTAAAGAAAAAAAAATAAGTCTAGAATTCCTCCCTGGAGGTCTTCTGAGATTTGTTTCATACTTGGTCAGCAACATAAGGCCCTCAGAAGGAAGGTGAAAAGAAATGCAAGGGAGGGTTATTATTAACAAGTATTGTCCCTGGGGTGAAAATATTTCTTGCTACAGAAAAAAAATCTCTGCTCTTTCCAACTTTTGTTACTTGAACTTGTGATGTAGAATGGAGCTGCTGGCTTTCTCAGGAATTAAAGCTCCGCTGTTATTGAGGATGTTTCCCAACACATTTCCACAATGGAAAAACAAACACAAATACCCAGTGTCTTACCAGCAGCAGAGGAAGCATTTGCAAGCAAAGCTTAGCACACCAGGCTGAAAGTCTACTCGATTATACCAACACATAGTGGTGTGATGAAGGCACTCCCGTGTTCGTCCAGTCACTGAAACAAAAGGATTGTTTTCCATCCCATTCAGACCTGCCCATTCCAGTGACAATGAAGTCATCTGGGGTGAAAAATGTCATAATTGGGCCTTCATTAGCTTTGGGTTGCTGACAGATCTTCCCTCTTTCATGTTCTATCGCTCTGTCTCTTCCCTAAGAGAGCAGTGGGGAACCAGTGCAGACAGTGGGTTGTATCCCAAGTCAGGTGTTTGCTAGAAAAACTCAGATGTCTTCCCACAGCATCCCGAGCTGAGGACTCTGCTGGATCCAGTTGTCCACAGTGTCGAAAAGCAATCTTTTATCAAAGCCCCTGGTTATTTGGACAGGTGAACCACTTTAATTCCTAAAAAAGAGCTCTTGAACACTGTCTCAAGTTATCTCAGTATAGCTTCTGTCTGGAAATGAGGTCACAGTTTTTTTATATCTCATCAAAAAACTGGCCTCATGCCACCAGCATTGTCAACCACCCTGACCACTTTGACCAGTATGGGCTAAAATATGCAAAGAGCCTCTTTCAGCTGCTGTCTCTGTCTCTCTCTGCGGTGGTCACCCACCTTTTCAAACATTTCAGGAACACATTAAGTCACTCTAGACAAGCTTTGCTATGCAGCTAAACAAATGACCTTTTCTGAGCATCAAGCAAAATAAGAGCTTGGGAACAATTGGAGGAAGTGAACCAAGCAGACGCTCCTGCAGTAATTATCATCATTCACTTAGGGAAGAGGGGGAGCAGGGGAGCACCCTAGCTAGGACCACCCTCTCCTCTGAGGCTGGGGTCTGCTCCCATTGTTCTCACCAGGAGCCATACCACCGCCTCCAGCAGAAGCAGGACCAGGTCTTTTAATCCCCATTTCCTCTTGGCCGAATGAACTGCAGTGCATGCCAGTGACAGCTAAATGAAGGATTCCTTTTTCCAGAGGACCGGCAACAGCTCTTAACTCATAAACTCAAGGTAATTGACATTACAAACAAGCCTTACCCAGAGGGACCCCAAAGCAGTCAACAATTGTGCTTTAATGAGTAGGAAGGGAGAACGGGGGAAGTCTTTATATGCTGCAGTAGGACATTCTAAGAAAAGCTCTTTCCCTTTTCCAGGCAAGGCAGTGATTAAAGTCTGTGCATGAAACCCAGCAAGGAGGGAGGCCTTGCTGAAAACGCCTTTCTTCCTGGCTTTCCTGTGGAAAAACAAGGGGGTTAAAAAATGGTTATTGGGACTTTAGAAGGACAACAGCAGCCAGTTAACAAACCCAAACAATAAAAGAGGAAGCCAAGCTCAGATGAAAAAAGTTGAAGATCACAGAACTCTGGAGTTTTGCACACAAACAGAATTCATATACAAGTATGAACTGCCACAGAAGGGCAGAGAGTGGGACAGAGGTAGCTAAGGCTGATGTAACACCACTACCTTGCTAGCTTTGTGCTTTAAATACAGTAAACCTGTGCAAGGCAAATCGGAGACAAATTTACAGCATACAGACTGTTGTATAAAATTGACCATGAATTGCCTAGACCGGTAATATCATTTTGCTTGAGACCTCAAACTGAACCCAAACCACGTTCCCAACTTTGAAAGGCCAGTGCATTATCTGCTAAGCCATCCATCCTACTGGAAAATATTCTCCATGTTCATACAAAAGGAAAATAAAACCCAGGCTGCTCTGGGCTCTAAGCCAAGACTGAACACAACATACACACTCCCCAACAGGCAGGGAAAGTGTTGCACCAGGGTTTGGCAATTACGAACAGGCACCGATAGTTGCAAACGAGGCTTTGCCACAGAAGTCTTTATGCTGACAGCCTTGAGTATGCTCAGTTGTTCATAAGCTGCAGGTACGTTTCCTTACTAGTGCTATTGCCTTCCTCCTGGAAGGGAAGGCAAAGCTGGAGTATGCTAGCCCTCAGTAGAGGAGAGCTATTTACAAAGAGACTCTTGAAATGCAGGGCACCATCTTGTTTGTTCTTTTCTTCTCCGCCTTTCTAGACTGCAAGCACCTTTGTTTTACCGGGACAGGTGCAGAGAACAGCTAGGCACTCAGAACAAGATTTTCTATCTTGTTCTTTGCTTTGAAATATCTGGTCACTGCACTCTCCTGTGAAAACTGTGTCCTACATTCCATGATGGAAGCTTTCACCTAGCTGATGCTCCGTTATTCTTCAAGAACATACCCCATGTGAGGCTCCATCACAGTGTAGGTCTGTTGCTACGGACACTTTAACAAATTATTGTTTTGTTCCATATCAAAGCAAGGCACCATTTATTACCCTTTATCTACATGCCAAACTCCCCTCGAGGTGACTGAAAATGTGCCCATATTCAGCTGTTACATTGCAAATAAGCTGGTGCAGCACCAATGCTTTGGTCATTGGTTAATAGTGCTAGGCTGGCACTCACAGAAATGGATTCTGAAGAAGGTCCCCGGGTTTACTAGTGGACCCCCAAGTGGGAAGCTGAGGACTGACTTAACACCAAACAACAGCTGTGTTAACTGCCCAAACTGCAATAACAAGGTAAATAATGCCAGTCTACCCAGAGCTAGGGATCAGGGTCATCATGGCTGGCAACATGGGTTTTAGTCTTCACATGAAGTTTAGTGCAGGTATGTGAGGGTGCCACTGTCCATCCCCGTCAGTACAACCAGGGAGTCCCACAGCAACATCAGTGACCAGTTTCCACAGGGACAGCGACAGTTTGCCAGCAGATGTGACACACTGACAGCCCATTTCCAGGGGACACTGCTGGATATTAATAAGGGATTCCCCCAGCTTCTGCTTCAGAAAAACCAGCCCCATTGCCCCTTCTAGTGTTATGTTCAAGGAAAACAGACACAGTGGTGAGGGGTGGCAACACTCCTGCAGGACAGTGCAGTGCGTGGCAGTAGGCTGAGGGCAAGAGCTCTGCAAATGAACTTCTCCACTGGCACTAGGGGATACCCTCTTCAAGGTCACACAACTACTTCTGATGGGGTATTTTTATCATGGAAAGGCTTTTCCAAAAAAGTAAATGAGATGTATACACAGTGCTGGAAGGGAGCCTGACAGCATTACAATGGACATGACAGAGGGGTTATTTTTTGGATATATTAATAAAGACCAATAGAGACATGGAAAGAGCAGTTTTTTCAAAGATCCATGTCTTTGAAAAAGACTGCAAGGCTATTTTGAAATAATTATATTTATATTGATACAGCACAGACATCCTGTGAGGCTTGAAAATTCATGTACAACATTGCACGCTGCATATCAAGAAAGCTAAGGAGCTGAAGTGCATGCAGCCGACAAGCCTGATTCAGAGAAAGGGGGATTTATTCAGAGTTCTGAGTAAACCCTTATTTTATACGAAACACCATTAACTGCATGGCTCAGCCACTTCTGCGTAACAAACTGCTCGGTTTATCAGTTTCAGAGTGGCTTAAGGCAGTATCAATTTTGCCTAGATTTGTATCTACATTTCCAAAGCACAGAGATAAAATAAACTTGTGTTTAGACCACAAACCCAATGCCCCTACTCCCTTATAGGGCTCTTTTTCGGGATCTTTTACTGCTTAGGCATTGCATGAAAGAGATAAACTGACACTAGTTCACAGAATCACAGAATGGGTCAGGTTGGAAGGGACCACAGGAGATGACCTGGTCCAACCTCCCTGTTCAAGCGGGGTTATCCTAGAGCACATTGCACAGCACTGTGTCCAGGCAGTTCTTGAATATCTCCAGTGAAGGACACTCCACAACCACAGTGGTTCAGAAACCATTAAAATGCACATCAGTAAACATTAGTGAGCATCATCACTGAGGCCGCAATTGTGGACTCCTTGGTCATACCCAAGGAGCAACGTGGTGCTTTAAAACTTGCCAGGTGATGTGAGGTGCTTCCCAGCCACTAATGCTTGGAAGAGGAGCGAGTTTGCATTTGGCAGAGTGAAAACCTTCCTAGGCCTTGGTATTTGGAAACCCTTACCCCCAGCCAGATTTTTGCTACTCACTGAGAAATCATTCTTAGCCATGTGGGGCATTGCCACAAACTACTCCCCTGAAGCTCAGTCACCACTGGGAGTGACTTCGTGTACTAACTTATTTGAATTTCTTGCCTCCTTGGAGATTAAGTGTCCTAAGGCTCACCTGGCCTTCCTCTAGCCACCAAATCTGCTTGGGCTGGGCATGTGTCCAGTATGGATGCCCTGGGATTTGGAAGAGCCTATAGCCCTTTGGCCTTGCCAAATCCCCAGTCAGTGCCTCCCTCGGCCAGGCTGAGCTGCCATCCTGGTCCTGACGGGAACAGCAAGTGCTGCAATCTGCATGTGCCTCCAGCCAGGCTTGTAAACAGCACCAACCCTACTGTGATGCAGCAACAGACTGCTTTAGATGGATATGCCTACAAGAGAGCACTCCCTTCCTTCTCCAAAATACAGCTTGTTCCATGTTGTTACTCAGCCAACACAGGCAGGTTCACAAGACCACACATGAGACCAAAAAGCAAGTTCCTCATCTTCCTAAGTGATTCTGTGGCTTCATTTTCCCAGACCCACTGAATAGATCCAGTGTCTGCTCAGAGTAACAGGAGCTGTAGGCACTCAGCATCTGAAACATACGGATTTAGGAGCCTTTATTCCCCACGATTAATCATTTTAACCCCTCCACGGTGTTCAGAAACTTAGCTGGAGGGGCATGTAGCAACCAGGGATCAGACTTCTGTGGACTGTAGCCACGTAAAGGTCTCATCAGCATTGCAGCCGTACAGAACTGATGCAGGCATCTGGAGAGAAAGAGAGCTGTTTGGAAAAAGCATCTTCCGCTCTCCCTGCCGGCCCAGCGCAGCCCCGGTGCACACCCCAGCAGCCACGAGACGCGCACGCCGCCCGCAGCAGCGACTGCTATTCACAGAGAGGGAAGGAGCCATTTTTTTGTCATTAACAAAAGGCAGTGTCTATTAAAAAATAAAAGGCGTCACAAAACAAACAAAATGATTCATTGGGATTTTAGAACTCACCTCCAGACACAGCGGGAGGGGAAGAGCTTGCCATTACCCATTCTGGCTGCAGAATGGGATCAGCCCAAGAAAAAGCATGTTCCCACAGTAGAGAGTTTGAGCTTGTTTTGTCAGACACTGAGGTTCAAATGACCTTTCTTTTTTGGCACAAGGATTTTGGCAGCCTGGAGAATGCTGGTGCTAAATAACAGTAACACCAGCTTTTTCCTGGTACCACATACAGTAAACAATGCAAACAGTGTTTCAGGGACTTGGTGGGGCTGAGCTGCCAATTGGGATGCAGAGACAGATCATACTTTGGTTAGAGAATGAATAGCTCTTATTTACTTGTAATCTCCACCTTGGTGGGAGACACAGACATGCATGTGAGAGCAACTCCTTCTTCAAAAAGATTTTTCACCTTTCTTGTCTCTGTGCTCTGCTTCTTCAAATATCTTCTTGGATGTCATCTTGTCAGCTAATGTGTCATGCAGAAAAGGTACCAGTCACAGGAACAGTATTGAGAAGCAAATGTACAGTATTAACAGCTACAGAAAAAGTAAACATAATCCTGCACTGCAAGTTTTTTATTCAAGTTACCTTTTAATTGAGCTAGTTGTGACTTTATGCCAATTTTTTGTTTAAAAACTTTTGCATTCATAGGAAAATTTCAATGAATTTTGGCAGAGGGATACGAATATTTTGTACTTCACCTACTCACAAGGTTTGTGAAAGGTTTTGTGAGGAAAGAGTCCCTCTTAAATTCTGATACAGAAGGACTCTGCTCTCTGGGGTCTCTCAGCCATTATTAGACATCAAAGAATCCAAGCAGAGGCCAGATTCCTTCTCCAGGTCTGTCTGGTCTGCATCTTACTGAACAGCACTCCACTCCAAAAGTGAGCATGCAGGTATCTACAGCTCCCTCCAACTTCCTACCAGGAGCAGACTTCTCAGAAGGCACATAGAAGGCAAGAACAGGCATTTCAGTTAGGGAAAAAAAAAAAGGCAATCCAAAAAGCTAAGTGTCATTATCTTTTTTATCTTTTGATCAGGTTAGCTTTAGATTCATTCTAGGCAGCAAGGCAGAAGGCTTGCTGGGAACTCTCAAAGACACAAGAAATGTATTGCATGGCTCAGTATTACCTGGAAATGTTTGATTTATTTCCTGAAGACACTGACCCTCTCGAATGCTCCAATAGCTTTACTTTCTGTCTGGCTGTTTTATCACTGTTTCACTCTTGACCTCGTGGCTAAAAGACATCTTTCAAATTAAGTGTTTTACACATTATTACAAATGAATCCAGGTAGTAGTCTTCAAAGGAGCTGAAGGTAGAAAGTCAGCACCTCATTTCTTTTTAGAACTTTTGGCCATCCCATCTTCAATCCCAACTGCCTGCAGCAGTGTGTACAGCAGTTCACTCAGGAAGGAGATGCGGGGAGGGTGCAGTCACCCACCAGCTCAAAAGAAGGGCTGAGTTAGTGGTCATTGGTCTCTCAGAAGAAGCTCAGCTATGGTACCCACTTGGCAGGGAGCAGTGTCCTCTGCAGTCACTGGAAAGGATGCAGTGATGCAGACTGAGCTCCCACAAAAACATACATCTGTCCAGGTCCCAGGCTGCAGGGAGTGCCAGAGTCTGGCACTGGAACTGGATGACAGCAGAGACAACAGCTGTGTGAAATGCAACCAGGCAGATGATCTGCTCATCATGGTGGCAGAGCTAAGAGAGGAGGTGGAAAGGTTAAGAAGCATAAGGGACCCTGAGGAGGAGATTGGCTGGTGGAGCCACTCTACACCATCCCTGTGGCAAATGCACCAGCTGGCTGCATCCCAAGAAGCAGAAGATCCCCTACTGTCTCACCACATCAGGCAGAAGAAAGGGGCCTAAGAGATGGGGGGGGATGGAAACAGGTCTCTGCTAGAGGCAGCAGGTGAATCCCCTCCCACAGAGACATCTGGTGTAGAAGTTCCTTGAAAGTGAAATCGCTTTTTGTACGACCTGAAATATACTGAAAAACATCAGGAGGTATTTGTCTTCCTCTGCAAACTGATGATACTAGTTTTTTCACAGAAAGAACGTAAACATTATATTGCTTTTGCTCTGTTCAAGTATAACAAATACTGCCCTAACCTCATGGCAGCAAAAAAGTTAAGACTGAGTGAAGAAAACCTTGCACAAAATCAAACCTTACTACATGCCAAAGAACATCTACTCCTAAGGAAGGTACTTAATCTTGCAATATGAAACCATTGCTCCTTTACATAACAAAAACTTATTTTTTCTGAAAATAGAGGGTTCCTGGTACTTCTTTCTAATCTGACCACAGATTATTCTTCTGTATATCTTTCTGTCTGTCCATCTACTTCTGTTCTCCCCACAGAGATACCTTAGCACCTCAAATGTAAATTACTTCAAACTCCTCAGAAAGGTGAGAGCAACTCATGCTCTTGGTGAGGAATACCACTTTCTCATCAAGGAGGTGAGGTGGAGCACTGAACAGAAGCATCCACGGGTCCCACTGTCAGTGGGAATCAGAAGAGAGCTACATTAAAAA
This sequence comes from Struthidea cinerea, assembly GCA_013397865.1. Classification (NCBI taxonomy): domain Eukaryota; kingdom Metazoa; phylum Chordata; class Aves; order Passeriformes; family Corcoracidae; genus Struthidea; species Struthidea cinerea. The sequence goes on from VZTI01003361.1 coordinate 283,720, forward strand.
ATAATTATGTATTTTCCTATTTGTCCAAAAGAATGCAGAAAAAGGAAAGGCTAGAGGCCGTCTACAGGACCAGCATGGATCAACACAGCCAACAACAGGCATTTGATCACCTTAAGTAGAAATAAGTCATTTATATTTAGAAATATAAACAAAAGTATCATCTGTTCAGAAAATAGCTCCCTTATCTGTGGTGCAGACAGTGTGTCCACATAGATGTCAGTGGCACAAATCCTACTTGCTTGTGTCTGGTCAGATGAGTTGGGAGTATGAACAGCAGATTTTCAGGACCAAAGGCATCTTAGAGGTGGCTTGATCAGCTGCCTGGGTATTAAGCCACAGCCTATCCAAACACCAAGAGAGCTGTTAAATAGTTCTTCCATTAAACTCAACTAACGCTACCTCTGCTTTCCCCATGGGCAGATGGCCATACCACCCAAACCTGGCCTGATCCCTGCTGCAGCCCTTATACCCAGCCCTGTCCCCAGATCCCAGGCCTTTCCTTCCCCTCAAATTAGAGCTCTCTCTCTCTCTGCTTCAGCCTATGCCTGAGGCACACTGCCTGCCTGCTGCCAGTGAGGCTCTGAGACTGGAGTGGATGGTGACCAGAGCTCCTTTCTGCTTCTGCACTCCTGGGATGAAATGCCCCATTTTCAAATTCAAACAATGAAGTTCAGCACCCTGACCCTGCATCACATTCCTCAAGTGTCTTTTAGATTAGTAAAACAGGTATTTAGGGACCAGCATGCTCATTTGAATGTTCAGACACAGTAATTTGGCACCTGGTCTGAAAACTGGGTCAACTGTTATTTTCTCCTCTGATCTGCCTCCTTTCACTGGTGACAGTCAGCAAAAACTACTTTTCTAATCTGAGTCAGTCTTGCAGATTAATATCGTAGAACATCAGCACCTATGTCGGAGAATTACTGCCTGTGGGGCTGCAAAACTATGTGGTTCATCCTATTGAAAAGGTAGGATCTCAGCAGCCTTTGCAGAATTACATCCCAAGACACAGGACAATTGTCCCAGCAAACAGATGTGTCCAGTGTGAAAGAGCTTTAATACGTCCTTGAAAAAGTTTCATAGGTTGATGTTGTGAGCATGGTCAACAGGCATAATTTGCAGTTTCCCCTGAGCAGATGCTCAGGTAAAAAAAAGACTATATGAAAGGCAGATGGAAAAACTGAAAAGGGGATTGATTGTGAAAAACATATTCTAAGGCTGAGTGCATATTGGGTTTATATCAGTTTCACTTCTGGTCACCTATGTGCTGACATATTAATGAGGGCTTGCTTCTCACTTCTCAGTTTTATTATTTTGCGGTGTCAATCCTGTACAAAGAACTGCCCACAACCAGAAAGCTTGGGGTGCTACCTATTTCGATTTAGAAATTGCCAGACAGAGCTGTTGACCTCAAGCTTTCTGTTCACTAGAACAAAACCAAAAGTCTGCAAATCCATGTTAACTCACTTGGATCAACTACACAGAAAAACCATGATCAGGCTGGGCTCAGTGTTTTACTAGGCTGTGCCAATCCTAAAGCCCAGCCTGCCCTGTGGAGCCTGTGAAAAGAGACAACTGAGGCAGGAAAGCAAATCACAGAATCAGTATCTCAATGCATTTCCATTGGAGAGATCATGGTACCCCCAACCCAGCTTGTCCTACCTGTAGGTGCCACAGTCCTGGGTGAACACACAAGCACCCCCACCAAGCCCAGGTGGGGTCTTCAACACAGAAGCTACTTGGGAACTCAAGAGGCAGCCTAGTATCTAGTGACATCTTTTCAGCCTGATTCATAAATCACAGCTTCCTAAACATAATTGGTGGAAGTGATAAAATTGTATCCAGCCCCTCTGGTTGTTGTCTGTAGCCAATCATTCCCTCTCTGTCATCTTGTGTGAACTCCTGCCAGTTAACATTCATCCCAGCCCAAACCTTCTGTAAATATTAGATCATTTCCACCACACCAGCAATACCAACTGTGGTGAAACATCCCACTAGGTTTCGGCCCCATGCTGCAGACACCACTCCTGGTGTTTGCTGGCTCACCATCAGGGATTGGACACTTGAAGCCTCTGGGATCTCCCAAAGGAAAGAGATGGAGGTGACCGGCGCTTGATTGGCTTGATTGTAGCTTTGGGTGTTGCCATTATCTGCTTGCAGCGCCCTTGCCCTGGCCTCTGTTATTCTCAGCATGCTGGACACACTTCAATTCAGATTCTCATTTATACTTGGTGTTTCAGTATAACCCCACAAAATTCAAGTTCCTGTTTTGAGCAGCACACTGCATGTTTATGGTGATAAGTCCTAAGACAGTCATCAACAAATGTTTGTTGCTCAGGCCGACAAATGATGTCTGAGATCATATACTGTGTTTTAGCTATGATTTTTTTAAGTCTGAATTCAAGACAATTTTTTTGCCAGTTTCAAAGCACAGCTACCAGAGGGACTCATGCTTAGCTTGGATGTATTTAGTATCAAGTGCATTATTAGAGCTCTCCTTTTTCTAAATTGACTGACCTCGTGCATTTTCCTTGCGACTATTTTGGAAAGACATGCTCAGGAGAACGGGAGTTCCTCAGTGCTCTAGTGAGACCCATCCATCTCCAAGTCCTTTTCAAAAAAAGTTACCCTGAAGACTCTTGTGGTATTGGCAGAGGCTGGCTCCAGCAGTGTGTCACCCCAGCCATCCTCTCCCAATGATAGGGCCAAAGCAGGGAGCTGTGAGGGCCAGCTGCAAGGCCAAGGACTTTCAGCTAGTCACATCAGGATTTCTCTAGCCACACACAGAACTGGAAAAATAACAAAATACTGCATCAGGATAGAGAATGTTTAAGTCTTCCAGAGAGATTGTTTAATTTTATGATTCTGCTAATAAAACACGGGGAGTTGACCTATTTCACATTGTTTCTTCTTTTCCTTACTGCTTCTTCTATATTTTTCTTATCAGTTGTTCTTCCCATAAATGCTGTTGCTCAAGCAGTGAAGTTTTTCTATTAAAAAAAAAAATTCACTATCATTTCTACAGCCTGACCAGGCTCCTCTGTTTGTTACACTGTGCCCCACTAGGAACTGGGAGGATGAGCTCCACGGCAGGACCCCTGCTTCGAAAGCACCGGGATGCACGTATGCAGGAGCGTGTGCATGTGTGCAGAAAGGGAATGCGAGAGGGAGAGAATGTGCGTGTCCCCAGTTTAATTAGAAAATTTAATTGGATGGAGTTTGGGTCATTTTTTTCCCCCCCTTTAGAGCTGGCTGCAATAAACAGACTTTTCTCTTTCCCTTTCATCCTTCAGTGGTTTGTAGTTCTGCATCTGCTCTGCTGGCATTGTCTCTGCTAACGGCCATACCGATCAGGAAGCCAGAGCCAGGAGGCAAATGAAGGGACTGCATTGATACCGCTGATCACTGAGCCCCACATAACTGGCAACTGTTTCTGTCTTTTACCTCTGGAGATGAGTTGAACAGATTGCGTAAAATTTGGTGGCTTCCAAAAAAGAAAGGGGGGTGGGGGAAGAGGGAGGGACATCTTACTGCCTCGGCCCTCTTGCTACCTGGTACCCAGGGGTCTGTTCAAACAACATCCTCAGCACAGGAAGCAAAAGTGAAAAATTCGTGGAAGTGAGCAAATCCGCTGATTTCAGGGAATGTTTGTACAAAAGAGTGAGAGACTAAACATGCTGCTTCTTTTTCTCTGGGGGCGGATGCTACAGACTTAAGTCCTGCCACAGAACCCTTCACCTCTCAGCTTTGGCTCTGCTGTGGCAAGAGAGCAGGCAAAGCTTTGCACCACATGCTTGGGAAAGTGCTCAGCTCGGACACCAAGGAACCAGTGCCAGGAACAGTGACTAACATTTGAGACAGTCTGAACATGTGGGACACTTCTCACAGATGCAGCTTTCCATTGCTCAGCAGCATCTCATCACACAGGATATGGGCCACAGTCATAAGGTGAGATGGATATTCGTCATCTCTACCCAGAAAAAATGGCCTGGGCAAACTGACTGGTGGCTTTCTTGTTCTCCTCAGTTTGACTTTCCAGCAAGATAGTAAAGATCTTCTCCCTCACCATGTTCTGCCACCTTTCTGAACATGTTAGCAGCTCTCCTGATATTTGCTGTGTGTTTGAGAATGCAGATGATTTACATGGAGGCAGATGTTTGCCCATCCTTGTCTAGCATAGACTAGGATTATGACAAAATAAACCACTAATAGAGGACAAATTTTGATGCAAACAGTTCCTTTCTCTGAATTTTAAGACAAAAGAGACAAGGTGGGCCCCCACCATATCATCCTGCTGGTTCGTCAGGTGGATCAAGTTCAAACACAAGCATTATATGGTCCACACATCCTATAATCTCTCTCTCTTTTTCTTCTTGCTTTCCCTGCCCCCGCCCCCAACTACATTACACAGTCAGGCTGGGATCAAATTCAGCTTACTTGAATGTATATCATTTTCAAGTTGAAGTCTAATCTGCAGCCTTGTCCCCAGTGAGATACTCAATTTACCACTCCTGTAACTAAAGCTCATTGTTACGGCTATAATAATCAAAAGTATCACTTTCCTAAAGGATACTTCTGGTCAACATTTTGCATTTTTTAGAAAGTTCTCTATAAAACTCTTCTCTTTGTTATGTCACACGCAGGCTTCCTGCTCCATTCAACCTTTCTTTTTCTTTCTGTGTCCTATTCATTACACCAATGTAGAGGCAAAAAAAAAAAATTATATTTCCCTTGGAAGAATCAAAACTGTCCATGTCTATGAAAGAATAATAGCATGACCAGGGGACTACAGATCAATGTTATCCAGATCAGCACTTAAATGGAAATCACTCTGCATGAAAAATTCACGATGCCCTCTTATCCTTTACATGGATAATGGGGACATCTGGTTACAGAAGACAGAATCATTTTACGTACATATATACGTGATATACAGAATTGTGGGCTTTCAGTGTAATCCAGACAATGACTGACATTGTCAGAATTAGTTATTTTGTAACTATTTTGAGGAGGCTAATAGACCTTCCTCTAATGAACACAAGTTCCTAACAGCATTATCAAGACAGGACAATGGGCTAGATAAGATCACTGATGAGATCCCACGATACCTGCAGGTTTTACCTGCTTCTATTCCTTAATTGAAATTTTTCATATTGATAAAAGGAATGGTGGCCAATCTCCTTGTCCATTCATTTCTCCTTCTTCGGCCTCAGCCCCAGCGAGGTTTCTGCAGCCCTCAGACCCTTGGCAACACCTGCATTAACAAGGAGGAAGTGCAGAGCCTCTCCACACTCCAGGCATTTTGCACACTTTTTGCCCACAGGTGTCCAAAGCAGTTTATGCCATGATGGACTCATAAAGCAGCTAGGGAAAAACTGTTGTAAATCTCTGACCACCCTACTGAGGATTGTACAAACCACACGCTCACCTCCCACCCTGACACCCCTTCTAAAGGCTAATGCCTCAGTGCTTTATGTCCCAGGATCGAACAGGACCTTCTTACCCTTTAAACACAGCTGAAGGACAAATGACAGCAGCTCCTCTGGCCTTCTGATGTGGTGTACTTGGGCTAGGAACACCCCTCTAGAAAGTAGAAAACCCAGCTTGGTCCCTTCCCAGGTCCCACAGGACTTGATCCCATGCTCTCACCAGTCTGGGGAGGGAAAGCCTTGAGGAAGAGGCTGAGTGGAGGGGCAATGCCTCCGTCTTTCCTCCCACAAGAGGCTGCTGCACGAAGGCTTCAAGGGCCAGAAGGAGAAGCAGTGTCAAACAGAGCCCTGTGCTGCAGTCTTCACATTTAAAGGCGTACATGAGTCTCAATTTCTCAGCCTTACCCCTCTGTGGATTTATACTTAACATGATCCGGTCTTTGGACAGAAGTTGCTCATTTTGATTTGTAATGGGGATATCTCTGTCTTTAGCTGGGCTTTTGAAAAGAACATTAGGGCTATATTGTATTTCTTTTCACAGAACTCTCACAGCTGCTTCAGTTTTGCCTGAAAACACATCAGAAGTTTAAAGAAATCAGTGAGCTTCCCTCTTCTTTCTCAGGAAAGTCAAGGGTCAGTGTGCAGTGTTGCATAGCACCCCAGAGCCCAGAGGGTGCATCTCCTGTCTGTGCCCACTGGCAGCCAAGAACAGAGGACAGGAAGGCAAGTCTGGGGTCCAGGAAGGGACACAGCGGCACCTCATCAGTGTGCAGTAACATGGAGGAAGGAAAAGTGGGCAGCAGCGGTGCTTTTAATTGTTAGGCATGAAATGTAAAGGCAGAGTCCAGCATGGAGACAAGACCAACCCAAATGGTTTCAGCATACACATATACAAAGGTGCACGTATGCATTTCAGATTAATACTTGGAGATTAATACCTTGTCTTATACCTGGAGAAAAGACATGAACAAAAGAAATACAAGATCAGCAATCCAGAGATAGAAATTATAATAGATGAATCATCTCCCACCATAAAGGAAAATCAAATAGTGTATTAGTTGTTCAAGTTAATGATCTATCAGTATATGCTTTTATTATCTATATATATTTAGCTGTCTTGGATAATATAATCAGATTAGATCAGCAGAAGAGGATCCCATACTACGCACTTATGTCCTAATAAATATGCACAAGAACTGCTTCACACGCTGCTCAGGCCAGAAGCTGCTCTCTCCATTGCCATTAATATTGATTGGTGTTTAAGTGGAACTCGCTGTCAGTCCATTGCACCAGCCCTAACGTGACAGCCATGGTTAGTGCAATTTCTGTTTCTAACACAGCCCTTAATCTTCCTACACTTTCTGATTCCCTCAGCACCTGCTGTCTCCTCAGGTGCTGCCTCAATCAAACAAAGGCCCAAGATGTGGTTTACATAGAGAAGTTTTCATATATTAAGACCATAAATTTTTTCCCATCACTCACACAATTTTAAACATTCAAATGAGGAAATTAGTGTTGAGTGGTACAGACTAGATCTAATCTCATTAATCCAACAATAATTGAAATACAGGACTTCCCCTGAGGCCACGGATTAATGACCAGCTAGGTGGAGCTGCTGACATGAAGCACAGCCAAGTGCCATTAACCCCAGCCAGGCATTATTTAATCCCAGAGGAAATGTCCTGTGCAAAATTTGTTAGCTCTTGGGTGAGAGGAAGAGGGAGGAGAAAGGTGCACGTGGGCTGGGTGCATGGAGGGCGTCCTTCCAGCTGTCGTGCACGGGGCATACCTGCAGACTCCCATATGTCTCCCACGTCTCTCCCACGTCTGCCCCAACCCACACTGACCAGTGGATACATAATTAAAATGAATTAATGATCTGAAGCAGAAACTGCATTTAATGAAGCCCCACTCAGACTTGTGTGCTAGTGCCAGCCCTGTTTGCAGACAAATATTTACTAACCCTCTGTGCATAAAGTGACAGGCCACCTGTTCTCCCCTCTCATTATGTCTCTCTAAGTCTAAAGGTAACACTGCCTGGTTAGACCTACAACATTCAAGCCACTTCAGAGGCTCATAAACGCCTTCAACAAAGCTGAGTCAGATCTGCCAAGCTCTATTTGTTTCAGCCTCCCTCTTTTTTAACTCCAGCTATTGTACACTCCCTAGATGCAAACTCAACTAAATGCTGCTGCCTCTTTTAGCGTAAGAGGTAATTTCCTGACTAGATTCCCACCAAATAATTTCTGTCTTCTCAACCAGAAATCCTTTAAGGTGCATAGGCTGTTCCCAGACTTGACAAAGAGCTCCAAAGAGAAAAGAAATAGGCAACGTCATATTATTAGTTGCTATAACGACACTAGCACTACTGATAGTTGTAGAAGACATCATAGTCATAGCAGCTGCATTTAGTATCATCGTAATATAATTAATAACAGCAATGGTTTAAGAGTCTACTCTTGTTTTCATTGAACTAGATGGGAGTTTTGGGATTTACTTCAATGGGAACAGGGTCAGATCCTAAACAAGCAAGGGTTATCCTATGGAAAAGAAAAAAGGAAGCAGTATAGGATTAAGTCTCCCTCCCCTTTCCACTCCAAGTAAAAGAAAACCAGGAAAGATTAGAAAGCTGTCAGGGAGACAGACAAGCAAGAGACAAGCAGAGGTTAAAACGCAAACAAAGCTGCATGCATAGCACTGGGTGGTGCCCCTATTCACACCAGCAGGGGAATGTCCACCTGAGCAGTCCCTTACCAACAGGAATCAGGGACGCCATGCACAGCTGCTCTGGAGGAATTAAAATGTGCCTCACATTTCACCTCTCTGCTCAGTGGCTTCTGCTTTGATGCTGCACTGAGGTGTTAGGTGCTCCTCGGGCTGCCCACCTATCCCAACACATGAGTGTGGGAAGTTCCCACGAGTGTGAGAGGACACAATGTTCCCATACAGACAGGTAACTCTCCTCCTTTGGCACACAGGATGGAGGCTGCTGCACACAGACAAGCCGACACACTGGGATGAGAAACTGCAGCTTGGACATTCAAGTGACACCAAACACATGTTTCTTTACAGCAGGCCAAGTCTGGGCTCACAGGAGCCAAAGCTGAACCAAAATGTACCCTGTCTAAGGCCAGGAAAAAGAGCCCTACAGGCAGCCCTGCTCAGGCTGCACCATGTTCAGCACAGTTTCTGGTAAGCTAGACCCCAGAGGGGCAGCTCTGGCCCCAGAGGTAGGCTGAATCATGCACTCCTGGTGGGACAAGGAAAGCGGTTGTGAGCGCAGATGCACTCGACAGCTTTTTTTTCACCTCTGCCTCCTCTGATCTGCCATCAGCCACAAAACTTTCTGTTTCACATCTGTACTTTTCTGGGAATGGTATGACACAAAGCAAAGCCCCACAGTATTACAAGGTCTTGAAAAAAGGCGACAAAAAAAAAAAAGGTACAGCCTGCTTGTTCCTCCATCTCACCGCAGCCAAACATTAACAACTGACTGTGCCTTTGTAGATAGTTGACTGCTTCCAGCCCTGACATGTGCAATCACTTTCTGGTGTCCCACCCGACAAAGCACAGTGTGAGAGGATGTACACATGAAAACTAGGGTAAATGCAAAAACATCAGTCCCAGGTTGCAAGGGAGCTGAATTCAATATCAGCAAAACATACAGGAAAGGACAATGTATAATGGAAGTGGAGGGGGACAGAAGGGAGGGTGTGCAGGGGGAGGGGATAACGTAAACATTCACGCATGAAAATATTAGATGATTCTTGTTGCACAGTGACTTGAATTCAAAGTATTTATGTGGTCATTTCCATTTCTTTTCCCAAGAGGGTGCTGGGACTGGCATGGCTGTCAGAGGAGTGTGAGAAGATGCCAGCACAGGCAAGCAGTTTCCAAGGCAGAACTACAGCAATGCCTGATATTGTATTAATGTGAGTGCCGGCCATCTGGCCATTAGGGACAAGCTGCTGCCAGGGTGTCTCTCTTTTTCCATCTCATTTCAGAAGCTCTGGAGCCTGGGACTGAGACCCCTAGGGAGATTCTGGCTAAAGATCATTCCAGCATCCACTCAGATGTTGTAGAGAAAGGGCCAGAGAGCTGATAAGGCAGGAGAATGTGCTCACACCCACACAGGAAAAAAAAAACAACAGAAAATAACACTGAATGGGGGGGTTAAAGGCAGAAAGAATATGAGAGCAGATGAACAAGGGAATGGTTTAAACAAATAAGAGGGAGGAAGCAGGAAAAGGAAAAGTAAGAGGCACAGCATTTACTCAAAGGAGCCTTTAAAGAAGGAGAGAGGAACCGAGAAGAAAAGGAGTAGAAAGGGTTCAATAAGGAGAAATGGCTATCATTAAAGGCGCAGGGGCTATGAAAGGACTACCAGCACAATGCACCTTTTTGGATTTTAACTACTCAGAACTAAAGTAAGGGCTTTCAGTCTGCCCTCTTGAATAGTACCTTGTCCCAGGAGCCTGCTGAAGCCAGTGCTCGGGTTAACGGATTAGGGAGTGCGGGTAGAGGTGCCAAAACTTTGTCTTGTCAAAATAAATGCTCTTCCTTATGCTTGTTTGTCTACTTTTTAATCATCATTGGAGCTGCGTAGATTGGGAATTTTTTCAGTGTATAGAAAGACAAGTACAAAGTTGATAGCCATTATTTTATATCGGTATGGAAGACTGCATTCCTGGAAATGTCAGCAGCTTTACTTGATTGCTGCTATGAACGAACGAACGAACAAACGAACGAAAGAAAGAGAAAGAAAGAAAAAGAAAGAAAGAAAGAAAGAAAGAAAGAAAGAAAGAAAGAAAGAAAGAAAGAAAGAAAGAAAGAAAGAAAGAAAGAAAGAAAGAAAGAAAGAAAGAAAGAAAGAGAAAAAGAAAAAGAAAAAGAGAAAGAGAAAGAGAAAAAGAAAAAGAAAAGAAAAAGAAAAAGAAAAAGAAAAAGAAAAAGAAAAAGAAAAAGAAAAAGAAAAAGAAAAAGAAAAAGAAAAAGAAAAAGAAAAAGAAAAAGAAAAAGAAAAAGAAAAAGAAAGAAAGATGGGCAGACAATTCTTCTGTAAAATAAAGCAAAACATCACCCTACAAAATAAATCTTGGCTAATGGGCGAGAAAGCGTCATGGAAGATTGAGAGCACTACAATGGCAGCCTGTGCAACCTCACTTCCTGCAAAAACTGCTCAAGAACCAGAGTTACAGCGTGATTTCCTGAGTAAAATACTGAAAAGCATGCATCATCTGCAACTGTTACTTCTGTTGCTATTATTACTACACTACTATTATTTTGGTCCAAGAGGATCCGCAGGCAGGACTGAAGTCTGAAAACAGGATCCCTTCTGAGATTTCTCATGCTTCCTCATTTTACCTAACATCTGTCTGGTGGCATTTAAAGGATCTTCTTTAAAAAGATGCTTCTGGCATGAAAGCTGGGGTATTAACTCCACACAGAGGAGCCTAAGTCCACCTCTGGATCACGCCAAACTAGGAGAAGCAATCTGAACTGCACTGTGACACAAAGGACATTCAGGTCTCAGTGGGGACTCTGGTGTGGGTCGCACAGTGTGGAGTTATCAGTAATTCCAGAAGACATGGATTACAAGAGAGGGGAGCTGGGAGGAGAAAGCTTTTCATTGACATGGGGTCTCCCACATCAGGAGACCCACTGCAGGAGTGGTCAAAGAGAATACCAGTGCCCTGTGGGGCCTCTGGGTTAATCTGGTTGGACAAAGCAAACCCAGAGCCCAAGTATCTGCTGCCCAGTGGGGTTAAAGATAAGAAATCAAGGTGTTCCCTTCCCTTCTCTGCAGATCACGTGGAGAAGTACAATTTTCCCCACCTCTGAGAAGCCTGCAACCATTACTGATTCCCCAGGAAGGTGACTTGGGGCACAGCCTGTCCTGAAGTAGGAGAATAGGGGATCCCCATATTGTTCAGAGAGGTAACACTCAGCAGAAGGCTTCCTTGGGGCACCGCCCGCACAGGTGCACTCATGGTACTTCTGCTCGTTCTGAGGCCAGGAGGCAGCCACCACTGCTCTGCACCAGCAGTTACACAGCTGGGGCACGGATACAGCTACTGGTTTTGCCAGGAGCTCATCCTCTTGCAGCTGTGGAGATGTGTCACCTCATCAGCTTGAGACGGTGGAGAGAAGCAGCACAGGAACGAGTAGAAGTGAGATGGAGACAAAACTGTGAGAAATCAGAGCAGGATACCACCAGCACCTGCCAAAACAGGAGTTTGCAATGGGCATTTCACTGAGCAACCTTAGAAATTATCGTAAAACTGTTATCGGTGTGCTTCTGATCTTGGCTGGACAGAGAAGCGATGACACAGAAATCAACGACAGAGTTTCCCACAGTGTCAGTTACATGAGGTTCACAGCACAGGAGAAAGCTGAAGATCAATCTGCAGGAAAGCACAAACCTCTACATCACAAGTAGTGCTGAGCCCAGCCTTACAATATTTACACCCTGCAATTATGATATTCCCTGGTTAGGAGAACAACTAGCTAGCAATAATGGATTACACACGTTTTTTGGGATTTGATTTTGCCCTGTCCTGTGAAGGCAGAAAAACTATGAAGGACTCATTGTTCAGAAATAATATCATTCATACTCCAGAAAAATCAAATCCTAATTCAAACGTTTAAAAATAAATACGACCTTTTCCACAATATTCACTTTAACATTGGAACTTAACCTTGGCATGTCCTGATAGACCAAGTTCTTCCAAAACTAAAGGATCTCATTACCTTTCAGGACCAGCCCTTAACCTCAGTTTCTCCTTAATGTTCATATGGAACTTTCTTCCCTTTTTAGGCTTATTTTTGTTTTTAACCAAGAGCCAATTAGACAGATTTTGAATAAGGTTGGAGGACTTTTTGTTCAAATGAGAAATTTTTAGTCCCTTGAAGTGTAATGGGTTTTCAATAGAAATCCTCTCCTGCTGTGCATTGATCAGCTATTGATTGGTGAGGGTTTAAACTAAATTATCACTGCCAAATAAAAGACTTTCAGGATGAAGGAACTGAGCTGAGCACAGTGTTATATGAAAAGTAAGCCAATCCTTTGTGATGGAATCGAAAGGCCCTGGTCACACTTGAAGAAAAAAAATGTTAATTGAAAAATTCCTTAAATAGGTAACAGCTCTGAAGGTCTGCTTTACATAAAAGATATGAAATCACAATCAGCCAACAGAGAGAAAAGAATCCTGCAGCTCAAGTGGTTTTTCTCTCTAAATGGTGCTGATTACTTTCCCATTCATGGATGACATGGAGTGATGGAAATTAGTCATTTCAGAAGAAAGGACTAATGACAGCTGAACTTGTGGGCACTGGGGGAAGTTTGACGATTGGCTCCTCGAGACAGAAAGTTAAAACAAAAGAACTTCTTATTGGGTGGAAAGATTTATCCCAAACCTAGCAGGAAAACAAATACACAAGCCTGGTGATGCTTCAAAAGATCTGGGTTTTAATTTTTGCTTTCACCAGCAATCACAGGAGCTTCAAACTTTCCACAAAGAGCAAGGGAAAAGAATTGTGCTGACCACACACAATTGGCTATTTAAAAAAAAAAGAGTTCTCAAACAAGCCATTTTCTTTCAATTTGGAAATTAAAAGAATGGATCTTGCTGATCATCTGAGACAGGTGTGGGAGGTCAGAGCTTCATCCAGCTGTTAGAACTTCAATCAAAGATGTGATCTACAGAGGCACTAAAAAGCTTTTGACAACCTCTGTATAAGTTAAAAGGGAGATCAGTATTCTTAAAGACAAGCCAGATCTTTGAGCAGGTAACTCTAGATACCTGTGTCTCAACATGGACTGCACTCTGCCAGAGTCACAGAGCATTGCAGTCACTCCAAAATCTCCAAAGCTGCATCCCCACAGTCTCACTGGAGCATGAACATGTGTTGTCTTGCCCACATCCTTGACTACATTCACCTTTCTCTCTATGCTGCAAAGCCCACCAGCACCACCCTGGACATGGCTCTGCCTTCTCTGCTGGGAAACGTCTTTGCTGTCAGTCCCCAACATGTCTTTTTATGGGTCAAGTAGCACGTACTTAATACTGAACATCTTTCTTATCATATCAAAGGGTAATATGGAATAGGATCATTTAGTCAACACATTTAAGCATGTCATTTTATTACAAGCAAAGTTATTTCGGGAGAACAAATCTATGACCCTGTTTGCAAGATTTCAGTACCTCAGAGTCCAGGATTCAGGACAATTTTTTTCCCATTTCTGAACAGCTGGCTCCATAACTCAACGTGGATTCCAAAACACCACCATTCAAATTTGTATTTACAGGGCTCTGTAGTGTCTGGTTTAGGGATTAGTTTAATATGCTATCCATACCTGTGGAAAAGAAAGGTCTGGTTTAGACTCCATGAAAATTCACTTTCAGTCTGGCACCTTGTACAACAAAATCATGTGCATTTCAAAATTTCAAAGGTTTCAGAGCCAACATGGTTGCTTGGTTTCTTTCAGTCAGAGGAACCATATCTATCTAGTAAAAGCAGTCTCTTTGATTATGCTACTCTGCAGACATTTAGCTGCTGGTAGTTGTAAACTGAGTGCTTGCCCAGATTGTGATACAAGTATTTCCTCCAATAGGATCCAGTAGAAGCCTGCCATATAGCAGGATATCACAGCAGCAACAGAATAAATACTCCTCTCTCCTAACTTCGTCAGTATCATAAATATAGTGGCCAAAGCCTTCAAAAGAATAATAAAATGTGTCATAAACCCCTCAATATTGTAGCTGTAGGTACCTTGAATGTTAATGTCCCAGAAGAGCCTTATCATTCATAAACAAAGACTGGATAGCATTCGTGTAGGTAATCTTTTTATCCATACTGCACACAGGTCTCTACTGCTTGTTTATTTACTTTACTTATTAATAACCCAACACTCTGAACATCATTAGATAATCACCTATGCATCAGGAGAGCATAAGCTGTGCTTTAGGCAAGAATGCATTGAACCAGGCTTGAGAGAAAGGTAACTGGAAAAAATGTAATCTTTTCTGATAAACAGGAGGTCAAACTAAATTTTCTAGTTGTCCCATCTGGCCCACAGCTCCACAAAACAATTTAGCATAAAAAATCATTCCCTTCTGCTCATTTTACACCCCCTGCCTTTTAACAGAGACAATTCATTTTTCATGTACTCTGTGTGCTAAAGTAAGTAGGAAATAACATCTATCTCCAGTGCAATCTCCTGTTGAAAACACAGATTTCCCCCATTTTTTGTTAAATAATTACAACAGAAGAGTATGTTGGATAATGAAAGCTCCGGTTTTTTACCATTTCAGTAGGGATGAGTCACCTGGCCTTAGTAGGAGTAGACCCTGAGGCAAATGAATTTGATGATGCCAAAGACAGCAGTCTGGGATAAGGAAAACATATGAAAAGGAAACTGCAAATATTTTCTTCCCCTGCTGGGCACAAAATATCTTCTCCATTCTTGCTCATCCCAGCATATTTATGCAACAGACAGATTAATAAATTAAATAGTGCCTCCCTAAGCACCAGTCTATCCTCAGCACGGATAGGATGAATTTTAGCATTAAAAGAAAATCCTCTAATGAGGATGCAGAAGTTTATCATCCGCACAGCAAATATTGACCAAATCACGTCAAGTTAAATCCGATGGTTTCAGTGGAGGACCTGATTTGACCCACAACTCATTGCCAGATACCCTGTTATGTCTCTAGGGAAATCAATGCTTTGGGTGGCCAGGAAGGTCCACTGGCCTGGAAAGTCAGGGTGCTGGAGCAGTGCTGGGTGTCTTCCCAGAACACTCCGCACAAGCCTTGGGCCGGAGTTTGAAAAAAAGCAATTCAATAAAGGGAAGCCAAGTCTCACCTCTCTTGCACCTTGAATTTCAGAACCTACATTTTATGTGTCAAAGTTTCAGATTACAAGCGCCTTACTGTCAGACTTTGGCATCTGACACAACATGCCTACTGGGCATGTTTTTCAGACTCCAGAAACTCACTGGGCAAATGAAGAATAATTTGTTTAACCATCCACACTGCTCCTTTGATGCGGGCATAATGAAAATGTCAATTTCACAACAGAGAAAATTGAGGAATGGAAAAAATATCACCTACCTAAGCTGAGGAAACCAGCATCACAGACAATGCTAGAATGCAGATCCTCTAATTATTGGACTGTGTTCTTCTAATTGCCAAATAAACCCACAACCCTAGAACTGGAATGATTATGCCATCATCACCATCCTGTTTACTCAACAATCCAGTAATAGAGCAATGACTGGGAGAAAATACACTTCGGTTTTGAAAAATTATCTCAGAGGTTTGACAAGTCCTCACACAGAGACCTATAACGAGTTCAAACCACTCTTAAAATTAAAATCTGAAACAAGCTTCTGAAAAGGAATCTGTGTCACTTTCTGAAATGAACTGTTCATTTACATTCCTTTAATGATCTGACTGTATTGAACCCAATGCACTGAGCAACCCATGCAAGAAAGCTCATTTACACTTCCAACTTTGTTTTTCCAAGGGAGCTGTATTATTTACCTCCTCATTTCCTTTGGAGCATTTACGACGGGAGCTATAAGCTAAATGTCTCGAGCAATACATGGAAGATGAAAGGTGACCAAATATATTCAAGTGGATAATAAACAGAGAGCATTTGTAGGTGAAAACAACCAGCTTGGCATGAGAGAGAGAGAGAGAGGGAGAGAGGGAGAGAAGGAGAAAGAGAGAGAGAGAGAGAGAGAGAGAGATAATGCAGTGGGTTTAATAGGAGGCTTTTAACGTTTCCTGTTCGGGATTGGCTGGCTTATTAATGATTTAAGCACAAATTGAATTAACCAAATATTGAACATATGTTCTTTTAAACTCTCTTAAATCTACCAGAGCCTTGCACGAGAGAGCTATGCGGCCATGCTGTTCAAGAGGGGGGAGGATGACAAGGGGGTATTGAGGGTGACTGGGTAAGTAAAACATAACCTGAAGGTGGTCAATTTAATGCTGTGTTAGTGGCCTGAACTTTCAGTTCCCAAAGGGAAAGGATGATTAATGCCACTACCAAATGTATACCCATACCTGACCCTGATCTCATCAAATCCTGCTGCCACCATCTGCTGTTTTTAATTCCTCTGCAATATTTGTATTTGCTACCTCCCTCCTACAAAGAGAGGGAGAAAAAAAAAATGTTCCCTGCTTATGAATGGTGTGATCTGGTTGTACTGGCTGAACGCTGGCCAGGAGGCATCTGTTGCTTATAGTCCTGACAGCATCTGCTACTATTTCTCACTTTTCCCAGCATGCTGTGAGATATGGTTTCTCCCAAAGGTGGCCTTTGTATGCACCATTGTCAATTCCATCATTGTCTGCCACAGCCTGTTCCCACGATGCAGTGGTAGTTATTACCACGCTGCAAAACCTTTTCTTGCAGGCTATCTGTAATCTAAGATATTGTGTGATTGAGTTATGCAGTTAACCCTTTTCCTATGCATCAAACCATTAAAATAAAAAGAAACAGGCTGGACCATTTTTGGTACAAAAAGCTTCAGAGCTTGCAATGGATGGGAAAACGAAGCAGATTTTTTTTTTTTTTTTTTTTTTTTTTTTTTTTTTTTTTTTTTTTTTTGGGTTTT
>VZTI01003361.1:306165-319268 GCA_013397865.1 Struthidea cinerea
GGAAACTGCTACCTCGTATGGTAGCTTGTGCCAGTATTTTAATGACTTTAAGTTTCAAAAACATGTACCTAATTTCTCATTTGGGGGAGCCTTGCTTCCATGCCCATTTTTGCCTGATTTGGCCTTCCTGAACCTGACATTTTCATCTTGTGAAAGTATGTAGATTTCTTCGCAAACTTGTGTCTATGTGTAATTTTTTTGACAGTATAAACTGGTTAAACTCCTTAAGGTGTTCACTGAAAGCCAGTTCCTTGATCTTTCTTGGCTATTAAGTGAGGATTGACTACTGTCACTTGCAAATCCTGTGCAGGCACCCAAGGACTGCTTTGACCCCTTTGCCATAGCTGAAGCAGCTTGTCCACTGTAAGTGCCACCCCTTTCCAAAATTGTCATATTCCAGGAGGCAAACCCACTTTTTCCAAGAGTAGCCCACCTACTTTGCTCCTAAGTATGCACGATTTTGCAGTTTTAAAGATGTTTTGTTTGTCTGACACACGATCACATTGCTCCATATGAAATGCTGTGTCCTCAAGAATTCTACTAATCTTTTTATGTAAATTTATATTTAGAAGGGCAATCTTTTACTCCAAGATGAGCAGGATGAGGCTTGCATCTGTGTGCTGTTCCTAGTGTGCTGTTTTCAAGCACACTAGGAACAATCTCATTGAAAGATAATTACCCAGGGACACCTTATTTTCCATACAGGCCAATATCTAGCTATTAATCTGTTTATAACATGATCTGTTGTGATATTTTAAAGGATTTCAGTCTTATTTAGTGTCCCATAGCATCAATGTCCTATGAAGTATATTATATTTCCATAGTTATCTTTAAAATTTGAACTTCAAATCTCTTTAAAGGGGTTGGCAGTTATCTGGCAAGTTCAGCTTTCTTTGGTGTCATTAATCCAAAAAATATTTCCATCATCTAATTCTTTATTGATTAAAATCTTTACCAGTCTAAGCATTATTTCCCCTCAGATAAATGGAAGGCTAATTGGGTCACTGTTTCTTGAATCCTCTTACTTGCTCTCCTTGAATATTTTGCACTCCTTACAGCTGAAGTATCCAGCTCTGAGGTGAATTTAAACTGAATGTCAACAAACTGAAGATTTTGTCAGGCAGTGGTTTCTGAATTTCTGTGTGTAAGTTACTGATCCCTGATGTTTAATAAATGATTATTACTGAAAGATGTTGCCTTGTTTCTCTTCCAGTAACTCAGTGTCTGAAAGGAACTTTTATGAACCTCAAGAAAAGAAAAAAAAGCTGTGAAATACCTGTTATTTCCACATCCAAGTAATCCATTTCTGTAATCTTAATCTCCTAATATTTATATCACATCAATAGAATTTCTTTTGTTCCTACTGTAGTTGAAAAATTCCTCTTCATTGTCTTTAGCAATTCCAGGTACCAATTTATTAAACTTTGGCTTTCCCTTATCAATTTTCTAGTTTTTGTCCCTGATTATATCCTTTAGAGGAAGCTGTGAGGTTTCAAGCAGAGTCACCACATTGTGCAGCACTAATGCCTCTTGTAGCAAAAATCTGGAACCCAACATAGTATTATAAAAAGGGATGAAGACAACTATTCTTGCAAATCAATGAGGAAAGAGCAAAAGTGGCTATAGTTGTATATATTAGTTATATCATAATATTTGCTATTAGTATTGTTATTATTGCACGTCTTTTTTATTCCTAATGCTTCAGCCAGAGACAGTGAACTTCCTGTCACAGCAGATAGTCAGGAAAGCCGAACAAAACTACAATTTCCATTTACCAGCATTCACACAATTTACTTTGGTCAACATACCATGCAATCCCTGGTTTACCCAAAAATAGCTTGTAGACAGAATCTGTGCCTAAAAATAAGCCTGCAAGGGAACTAAACACAATAATAAAGAGACTTTGGTGATATGTGTACATTTTTCAAAGAATTGCACAACATCTAGCAACAAACACTTTTACAAGCTTGAACTACTCCCTCGCCAGTTGTGTTGTGCACTGCCTCCTGTGTTGTTTATCTTTCTGTAGCATTACAGAGTCCTATTTGTGGACCCATTATATTTGGGCATGAGCACTCTCTTGAACAATACCAGATTTTGTGGTCTTGCAAACCAGCTACTGGTTGGAGAAAAAGTAATGCAGAGTTGGGAGATTTTCTCAGTGTGGAAGTTGTCAGGCTTTCTGGATCGGAGACTTGTGACAGACATTCACATTTCTGTCTGTCATGAGGTAACCTTAAATATTCACCTCTTAGCTCAATGCACTCCGATGGGAATATTGTTCCATAAACTAGCTCTTTGGACAGCTGATGGTGTACTGCACTCAGGCTGGAAAACAACTGGTTAGGCAGTATTTCATAAAAGCTCCAGGGGACAGTGTTTTTGAAATGAATCAGAACATATTAAAGAAATGCCTAGACTCTGCATCACTGTTTTAGGGTTTGGCTGCATAAACCTTTGTAGGCTGACAAAAGCTTGCTCTGCCCACATGCCAGGCAAGCACAAACTCTTTCCACCCTAGTCAAAATGAAGGAAACTTTGTTCTAGCGGCGATGCAGCTGTATTAGTGCTGCATGGATCCAAGGTGGTTTCTCCTGCATCTCTCAACAGGACTTCCTAGCAACGGCTCAGCATCCCTGTAGCCACAGATTTCACTTTGGAGCTGCTATGGGTCCAGTTACCTCACTGAACAAGCAGATTGTCACACAGCACCATACAAAAAGGCATTCTGTATACTCTTGTGTGCAAAAGAGATGGGCAAAAAACACTCAAAAGTCCATTGCATAAGACCTCTCAGCAAAAAATATTGCTATACAGTTCATAAGAAAAAAACCTTGTTTCTAGAGTTTGTTCGTTAGACAAAAACAGGTCAAAATCTTCTAATCTGGAAGTGACTTCTCCAGGAAAGAGGCAAAAATATCTAGTCTAGCAGTTTTTCAAGGGCAGAATAGTGTTCTTCCCAAGAAAAACAGCTGGTAAAGCCACAGGTACCAGTCCCATGCCGGGACTGTGCCAGACTGCAGTTGTTGTATGCTCTGAATGAATGATGCCACTGCTGTATTAATTTGTCTTGTATAAGATACTCTGTCTATTTTCATAAATATGTGTAATTTTATAATCTGTCTTCTATGTTACACAAATATATTGACTTTACAGCAGGTATTGTCAGTGTGTGACAGTCCTGTACTTAACTCACCATTGGTGCTCTGTGCAAATATGAGTATAGCTGTTGAAGCAAGATGCACAGAAATTGGAGGAAACCCAAAGAAGATGAGAGAAGGCTGAACAATTTCAGCTGGTCACATGCAGAAAAGTCTGATTGGCACTAGGATAAGAGTCTTCAAATACGCAAAAGGTGTCCAGTAAAGAAGAGAATAACCTGCTCTCCTGAACCACAAGTCAGGAGCTTATTCAGACGTTTGGAGAACTTTCTGACAGTCGTGACAGTGAAGCACCCAACTGGATCACTAGGAGTGGTTGCAGGATCTGTGTCACTAAAAGTCTGAAAGAAGCAGATATAAAATATCTCTCGGGACAGGAATGATTCTGCTTTGGTGCAGTGCTATGGACTTGAAGACCTGCCAGGGTGCCTTCCAGGACTATTTTTCTGTGTTTTCAGTATTACTACCTGAATGTAAAGGGTTCACTCTCCATAAAAGAGAAAGAATTCTTCCTCTAAAGACCCAAAGACCAGCTTGTTAGCAAGCTCCAGCTTGTAAGTGCTAAAAGCTTCAGAATAAGGGCTAGCGCCAGCAGATTTCTGTGGGTTAAATGAAAGTGTCTGGAGGAATTAACTGCTGCCCATTCCTGGTTCTCAACCATCACCCATGTGCTGGAAATGCAACTGCAGACATGACAAAGAAGCAATTATCCCAACAAAATCAGTTATTACCAGTGATTCATATGGTAATGATGGTGGTGAGGATGATGATGGTACTGCTGAACTGTAGCGAGGATGATAATAACCAGTGTTTTAGGGGACGGATTACAGGTTTAATCAAAATGAATAGTTTATCACAGATAATGAATTTTACAGGGGAATATGGCCCTAGAAAAATGCCTTGTTCTGAATGCCTGAAAATTACATTGATTTAAGTAGTGGGCTACCATATTTGCACTATTCATTTAGGAGAAGAGAGAATGTAGCATTTTTATGTAGATATTCTTTGACATCCTTAAAAAATGAGTTTTCATGTAATGATCATGGCAAGGAGAACCATTGCAGAGTTCCACACCTTTATTGGCATCACTTTTATCAGCTCTAAAATTTTACTTGAGTGCCATTATTTGTTTTGTCCCTGACATAGAAAGAAAAAAAACTATCCATGTGCTAACATAAAACTAAGATTTGTAAGCATCTTGTGAATTTCACGAGCAACAATTCAGGAGAATGTTGAGGCTCCTATTATTACAGTGGGACTTAAGCATAGATGAGAGGGAAGCTCTCTCTAACAAAGAATAAATAGAGAAGGTCTGGAACAGTATATTATCACAAAAAAAATTTGTTAAGCATATTCATTTCCCAGCATATGTTCTTTTTTCTAACAAAAAAAGGTTAGAAGCTTCATTTATATGTTGTAGGGGGGAGGCTGAGGAACAAAAAATGAGAGAGAAGGGTGTGATAAGATAAAATTAAAGAGTTGTCCATATTTTAAAAATGGATAGAGACATTTCAGATCCAAGAGAACATTGCTTTATTCACCAAAAGAAGCAGGTCTGGGCTACTAGCATATCTCCTGTCCCATTCATTTAACTTTTCCTTATATAGTTTGCATGTTGAAGTCTCTAAGACTGATTCTTGTTCATGCTATTTTGCTGCCATTGTTGATTTCAAACTGTTGATTTCTGCTTTACTTCACCAAGTACCCTCCAAATTCAAACGAGCTGCAGAAATGCTGAAATCAATACATGCCTCTTGAAGGATAGATCTTTTGTAACACAAAGGGGAGAATGACTAATAGATTACTGAAGCCTTAACAAAACCTCAACAGATCCCCATATGGTGCATTGCAATTAAAAGAGTAGAGGATGGATTTCTAATTTTTTGGGTGGAGAAAAGGAAAAGAAAAGAAAGCATTTTGGACAAGAAAATGAGTGAGATGGAGACAGAAGTGATGTGTGACCATACACCAGATAGAAACCCTTCTTTCTGAGCCTTTCATCTCTGGGTCACTGGTTCCAATCGAGCCCAGGTCGATAGCGAACAAAAATCATTTTAATCTGATGGCTGTTTGCTGACCTATGTGAAATGAACTGGTTGTGCCAGTCCACTTCCCAGCTGACAGCTCTCCCCAGCATCAAGGCCATTGCTACAGGTGGCAGTAATTGGTGTTTTTTTGAGGCCAGATCAGCTAAAAGGCTGAAGAACGGAAAAATCAGTAGGGCTGAACCACCTCCTTCTCTTGTTCAGCTGCTCCCTCCAGGTGAGTGCTGGGGGAAGCTGGCACTGCTGTTGCCTGCGCCACATCTGCTCTTTGAGCCAACAAAAGGCTTCGGGGCAAAGGGGAGTTCTCTGAAGTGGTAAAGACCTCTTGTCAACACAGATCTTGGGGAGACTGAGGGTTAGTAAGGCCCCAGGCCTGCAGTGCCCTGCAGGTGGATGCCATTGTTTGCTGGTGGCCCCAGGAGAGCATTGGTGTAAGCATGGGGCTCTGAAAGGACCTGTCAGACTATCAAGCCCAGTCCCTGGGGCCTAATGGTCTATAGTTAAAATTCTGCCTGCAAAACAGCACTAAGGCCTAAGTCCAACTTTGACTGATGTCAGTGGAGGGACATTGGGGCTCACATGCGGATATGTCCAAAGAACTTTAATACGCTTATGTGAGCGGGGACCTGACAAAATGAGCTGAATCTAAGATATTAAAATAATACAGGAAGAAATAAAAGATGAACTTTGAGAGCTTAATAAAAATAATGCCTTGGAGAGGACAGCTTTAATCTTTAATTTGATCAGTGTTTCTCTAAGCAACTGATACCTCCTCTGTTGTGAGGAGATAAAGTATTAAGAAGAGGATATTATGAGGAGGACTTTCAGTTACATTGTAAGCCACAGCCACCTACCTTGTGTCCCTTAGACGCCTCCTGGGAATGGTGATTTTGCCATGGGACATCAGAGATGCCAGGATGCTCTGGCTAACTGGGGCACCAACAGGTACTCCAAAGCCTGCCCTCATGGTGCTGGCCAGCGATGTTTTCCACAAGGTAAATCTGTGCCTGCCCCACTGCAGACAAGAAGGAAAGCAGTGAAGGGTGTCAGAACTGCCAGCAAAGCTGTGAAACGAAACCTCAAAAAATTGGGAAATCCACCTTGTAAGTATCTGTTTTCCCTCTCAGGGATACATACAGAAGTATTAAGAGGGTGAGTTCCCATCAGGCAATTTCCAAGTGGAAGGATTCATGCTGCACGTGGATTACCTGACATCTATGAGCACTTCACAAGAAGATTGTGTGCTAGTACAGCTATGAGACATAGATGCATGGGATATGGACAAGGAATGAAAGAAGCCTTAAAAAATTAGGAGGAATCTGTCTTTTGCACATCATGCCTTGTGCAAGTAAGTCTTTACCATACATGCTCCTCTCATATACACAAATGTCCTTATCAGCACCCACATCAAGCATCACTGTTAATTGGCAGACTAGGTACTAAGGAAAGCAGCACCTCTATTCTCAAAGTCGATTAAAAAAAACCATGGTTGTCCCTCATGTGACCTCCCACAATTCCCTTTCCATCATCAGATGGACTGTGGCTAGAGACAACCCGTGTGAAAGGCTTGAAGTGGTCCTCACTGACGTATATAATCTCTACTGCATTTCTCCAGTGTTGGAGAGAAATAAGTGATACACCTGCATGGAAGATATTCCTTTTCAGTTTTCATTGGTGATCCCCCATATTTCTGTCAAGAAAAGAAAACTCCTGGAAACTTTCAGCAACTTCAGTCTGGACACTAATGAACATGGACTGCAAGCGAAGCCGTCTGTGCACACTGAATTCCCTTGTAGCTTACAGTCTGAAGAGTGGGAATTCTCGGGGTATTTCCAAAATCTTAAAGAAAGCTGTTGCTTGCCTGCTAGCTGAAATTATTGGGAAGGCTGTAGGAAGAGGTAATGGTTTAGTAGGCACTGGTCCCACCTGAGCCTGAGTCCATCCTTAGGCAGGAGGATGAAAAGCAAGCACTTAGAGGACTGCGAGTCAGAAGTACGTGTGATGACAACTGAGCTATCTGGGGTTTGGCTGAAGTCTTTTACTTTCTAGGATCCTTTCTCTGTTTAAATGAAGTTAACCTTACTTTGCTCAGAGGTTTACCAGTAGGGTAGGTCCAAGGTTAATTTTGCTGCCATGGATAAAGAGTTGGAATGAATATCCTGCCATGGGCAAGGAAGTGAAATGGCAGAGCCAGGATGTAGATTTTGTAGGATGAGCCCATCTCCATAGTAGGCTGTGGGATATAAGGTCTGTGATTCACAAAAGGGTGAGGATTTATATTAAGAGGAATGTCATTCAGATATCATCAATGAGTAAACTGAAATACGCATTGTATGTTATATGCTACTCTTCATCTCTTAGACTACAAACCCAAAAAAAGTGTTCAGAGGCAGGTAGAAACATCATCCAGAGGTGAATTGCACCTGTGAGGTTTCTGACCTTCCTCTGAATAATTTGATCTATTCATAAGTTAGATCAGTACTGGAATAAATAGGCTGCAAATGGCAGAATGCTGTTTCAGTTGGAAACAGAGAAATTTCCACAGTGACTCAGACCTCTGGTCCATTGAATTCAGTATCCCAGTGGAGTCACCAGCACATGCTGCTTCAGAAGCTGTTACGTGCCTGTAATAGACAGTTCTGTGAAGATACACCTGTTTTGAGCTGTTTATGTCTAAATATTGCAGTATTGTCAGTTCTTCAGAATTTGGGTGAGCCTCAGTGAATATTCATAACTTGTAAGCTATGGGGTTTAGGGCATTGGAGTTTTGTGGTAATTGGGAATTACATGAGACCACCTACTTCATTAAAACAAAATGAAAGACAGAGTCAAAGCCTGGCCTGCAAAGGTAAACAGTGCATGAATTCACTGCCTCCATATTTAAAGCCTTCAAAGCCTTTCAGTTAAAATCCTTTTCCGCTCTGGATCTCAGCATGAGTCTGGCTGCAGGGAGGTTTTGTGTGGTGGCCTGTCAGCTTCCATCTCCAACACAGTGAAATTCAACTAATTGTAAGTGCACATTGCTTCAGGCGTACACTGCACACTGCCACTCGGGCCGTGCACACGCGCCGTGACCCCATCTACCTACTGCAGAATGTGGTGTTCTCTCCCCACACAGACACACTTTTCTTTTTTGTTACTTGCAATCACTGAAAAGATGACAGGCCAGAGCAAGGAGCAGAGATCCCTATTGTGTTTCTGCAAAAACCAGTATGGAGGGATTTAGTCCCACAACTACATGTGTGCCAAGAATTGCAGCAATCTTTGGATTGTGCCTCCATTAATGAAAATGGGTTGGCTGGAGAGCACAGTGTGAGGCTGTGCCTGCCGTTGGGCTTTGATCTTACCTGCTGAAGCTGACCTCACTGCCATGTCAGGCTTTCTGCATTGCAGCTGAGGATCAGAAAGCATCAAGAGAAAAAGAGGAATAGAAAAATTGGAAATACCTCACAGTTGAAAACCCTCCATGACCCAAAATAGCCTATGTTAGTGCTAATTCTGAGTTGCTCCTAAGGTTCTGCAACGTTCATAGGAATAGTATAGTCACAGATTATTGGCAAACTGTCCCCAGCAGGCTTTTTTTCAGCACATTCTAGTTCCTCAGATTTTTCCGTCTGAACTTCACAGAAGTTATCTGCGTCTGTTTCTATTTCTAGTTTGGATAGCCCAGTCTTTAGTTCTGTCAAAGCAGGATTTCTCCTCTCGCTCCCAAAACAAGAATCTTTTTCAACTGTTTTATTTGGCTATCAGCTTGACCATCGCAGATTATGAGTGATGAACTGCTTGCATGAATGCCATCATCTTCAACTGGACTCTCCCCTGGGGGGCACAATGTAGGACTACATTTGCCTTCCTGCCCACTAAATTTCCTAATTCTCCAGCTGAGAGGATCATTTGCATCACTTCTGCTGCTGCCAGTTTATCAGCAAACTAAGATGTCTGCAAAGCATACATTTTATCCTTCTATGCTCACATTTTGTCTTTCTTTGTGTGCTCAGTGAGTTAAGCAATCACCCACTCCACCCCACCTAGCATCCTTTGTACAGGCCTCCGTGTCTTGGGGTGCATTAGGATCCAGACACACTGTGAGATCAGCCCCATTAGGGTTCTCAGGCAGAGCACTTATGTCTCCAAAGTTCAATGAGCTTGGCCTGGAGGCAAGTGCCTGCCCCCAGAATCATAAAGCTCCTGTAGCAATGGGCAATTTTAGGGACCTTTGTGATCCAAAGCTCAGAAGCTGAATTGTACCAAGTGTCTCCCCAGCAATGGGGAACTGGGATTCTGAATCAATCCCTTTGTGCCTCAGTCTTGTTGAGCTCTTGTATAAGGACCTGGAAGGGATAATTTCAATCTCACCCTATGCCTTTATCGTGTGTTAGTACCCGATCCTTCACTGGTGACTCAAGGTGCTACAGTTGAATGAGTCATGTAAATAAGATTAATATTTGGTTATTTGTTATCACAACTTTCAGACTGATCCTCATAAAGTTAAGCTCAGTTCTGAGCAACCTTTCTGATGTGACTTGCTTTTATTTTTTTCTGTTACTCTACTGCAGAAATGGTTCTTATCCATCAGATCATCTGAGAGCTCTGCTCTCATATTTGACCTATGACACTCTATAATTCAATGCTGCTTCAGTGACAATAATATTGAAAATCAACCACACAAGATCAACAATTTAAATAAATAGTTCTGACTGCTCTAAAAGAACTCATAATCCAAAAGGCTTTCACTGCCACTCACCACTGACCCTCACCACTTATGTTCACCTAATTATGCAACACTTTTCTTCCCAAGCCATTGCACCTGAAGTGCTGATTATACTGTACTTGGAGTGCTGTATGCTCTTTGAAGGGCTGTTTGCCATCTCTGTGAGGCTGCTACTTACTTCCTGATAGAATTGATCCCATTGCTATTTCTACTTTGTTTTGGAGGGAATAACTGAAGTGCTGATGTTCAGGGATGCTTCTACAACACTGCAAGAAGTACAAGTGCAACAATTCCCTTTTTGGAGATGGGAAATTGTAGCACAGCAGTTAGCCCAAAATCTTGTCCTCATTTTAGTGTGAAAACTATGATCCAGAAGTACTAGACCCCTCTCCTGACTGTGAGAACACCTTTGTCCAAAAATAAACTCTAGTCATGGGAGCTCTGAGGAAGATAATAGCTGCCACTAGTTCCGTCAGAAATTCATTGAAGATAAGACAGGCTCAAAAATATTTGAAGGAACAATCCAATTTCATTAAATAAATTTTAAAATCTCTGAGGAGTTCATAGAAGGAAACAGAATATGGTGATGTGTGTAGTGTATGTGTGCATGTGTGTCACAGAGATATGGATACAGGTAAAGATACATATATGTAGAAAAAAATATTTATAGTCTCTACTTAACTAAAATATTCTCACCAGCTTTATTGCTTCATTTCTTTGTTTCTAGGTGTTTTGATAAATAAATTTTAAAGAAAAAAAGTAATTCTAAGTACTAGAGTCAAGAATGCCTTTTCTTGAACCTTTTGATGTTGATATGGAATATACTGGATTTTTCTTACAGAGCAGAGACAGCCTCTGCACATACAGACAGAAGAAACTAGTGTGCCTGTAAATTCTTGTTTTGAGGACTTAAATGCTAGGGACCTATGGCTTTTTGCTGATCTTCTGCAAGACATGAGTTTCATGCACAAGGCTTCACAAGGTAAAAATTGGCACCATAGCAAGCTGGAGACACAAGTATACCTCTTCTCACTTGGCCTGAAATGTCTCACCCACACGAACTAACGTTTCCGAGAAGAGATTACAATTAGGAAGAAGCAGATTAGATAGAATTGAGTGGCTCAGCTGATCTTCATATGTGGTCTGATAGGTTTTGTGTTTCTGGAAGTAGCTATTCAAGAGAGTTAGAGCTCCTTCCTTTAAAGGAGACTCTAGGTCTGTCATACCAAATGGGCTCTCTCAGAACACCTCACCCACCTTGTGGGCAGAGAGCCAGTTTCTAACACCAAAGTGCAGAGGGAAATGTAGGAAGCAGAGCTCAAAATAATGAAGAAAATAAATTGTGTGTCCTTACATGCCCTTCTTTACACAGGTTCTCAAGAAGGGCCAGACCCACCATTCCCACGGATTTCTGAGTCCTGACTCTCATCTCCTGCCTTAACACTGTTTTCTGCAAAAGACTATTAAATTTTTCCAACCAGGAGACTCTCAAAGGATGTCTTCTGACAGCTGAGCCAGTGCAGGGGAGCAAATGGCTTTCCACACTTTAAATTCACAGATCATCTGCCCGTTGTGAAACCTGGATTTTTCCTCAAGCATTCTGGATATGAAGGCAGAGCATTTTCTCACAACAGGGTAAATTTACTTGCCTGTTGTCCCCTGCAATTGCCCTGTGGTTTCTCTGAGAAGCCAGAAGTGACTAGCGTGATTTCTAGCATGGGTGATTTTTGCCATGTTGACAGTAAATCATAGTCGTTAGCAAGGAAATACCGAATTCCCCATGTTGTATATTTTTCTTGCAGCTAAAGACATTTTTCTTCTCTCTCTTTCTTGTCATGCTTCTTCTGAGATATCCATAGGGTACAAAACTCACAATTAGTCTTCCACTCTTCTATTCCTAATCTTGATAAGCAATATTTTTAAAGAGTTACTGAGAAGTAGGGAAGAACTGTTGGTTTGAGGTGCAGCAGAAAATTGTTCACCTTCAGCTAGTCAATAATCCTCAGGAAATGTCCACCCTGCAGACATTACTAGTCTGATGATGAAAAGTGTTATATAAAAACAGAGTATAATTATGAGGTGGGAAGCGGGGAAAAAAGTTGTTTTTCTGAGAGTAAGTGCCCTCCAAATTTTATTTGGTTTTGATTTCCTTTTCCTAACAGTATTAAACGTAAGCAGAATGAGCAGTGGGTTGCTTTAAGCCATTGCTTCCCTCATATGTAAGCCAGTTTGTACAGACAAGGGGGGGTTTGGGGTGGGTTTTTTTTTGGTTTGGGTTTTTTTTTGTGGGTTTGTTTTTTTTTGGGTTTTTTTTTGTTGTTTCTCTGAATACTGTTTATTTAAGTAATTGTTGGCTCTTTTCCTGTCCTTTGTTGACCCCAGGAAACAACTTTTTTTAATGTGTTTCCATTCTGGGATTTCTATTATCTACTGACTTGTGCTGGGTGTACCTCAGTGAACAGGCCCCAAAGAGAAGGAGAGAGCTGAAGTTCCTATTGAACTAAAGCCAACTTGTCCTCCAGTTTGAGGCCCAAGAAAACCATCACTTGAATCAAAGCACTTTAGAAGGTAGTTTACAAGTCTACTTCCCAAGAAGAAACCAGGATGCAGTCTTATCACCTTCATGAAATTAAAGGAGGTGGTTTTACGATTTAGTGGAGAGAAACCATGCTGTTAATTAGTCACATTTATTTGACAAAAAAGTGGGGGAGGGTGAAAAGGGGAAAGGAAATTGGGAAAGAAAAACAGAACAGAAGGGAAAAAATCTTTATGATGAGGTGCTTGGCAGGATGAAGGAACAAAAGGAAGGCTTTCTGCCTGTCTCCTGATATTTTCCAACTCAGCAAAAAAATCTATTGTGTAGCTTAAGGGGAAAAAAAAATTTAAAGTTGAAAGCTTAGTGTGTGAAAGCAACTGCTGAACCATTGTGTAATATGGGCTAATGTAATGTCACTGTTTCCCCATGATGTAAGTTGCAATTTTTGTTCCAGTTGCTGTGGTCAATGTTATCGCTTTCACTTTTCAAAGGGGGCAAGGGGGTGCGTGGAGATGGTATTTCTCTTTACCCCCACCACCCCTTCCCCACTCCCAAACAAATACTTCTGTTAGGACATATCAGTGCTGACCAGATGTCACTGATTTTTTTTTTTTTTTTTTTTTTTTTGTTTGTGTCCTTAAACATGTGTG
>VZTI01003361.1:319308-334666 GCA_013397865.1 Struthidea cinerea
TCCCTTAACAGCTGGCAAGAATACCAGCTCAAATTATTCACCACAAGCACACTCTTTCTGTTTGTCTCCAGATAAAGGGATTTGAAATCCTGGTTGTCAGAGAGGGATGCTGAAAACTGTGGAATGGATTTCTTTGGGGAGAGGGAATATTCCTTGAAGAACTTCAAACCAGTTGGGGATGGTCATGCCTAGCACGGACATCCAAAGACATCCCTTAGGGTTGGCACTTCATGTTTTCAGAAACTGTTTTTAAGCCCAGGGTGTTTTCTTGGAGCCACTGTGAAGTGTTCATAGCAATCAGTAATTCTAAATGTAGAGATGCTTTTTGTTTTGGTCATGTCAGCTAAAAAAATCGTCTTAGGTGTGGTTACAGATGAGAAATACGATGGGTGGATGGCAGATAGAGACTGCTGTGCAGGATGTTCTAGAACTGCTTGGAACCATATCCATGGGTCTTTGCTCCACTGACCTGCAATCTCCACATCTTGCAGATGGGCTGAGGGTACAAGACAGTGCAAGGTTTGTGGTGGGACCACACGCAGCCCTGGTGTCACAGCACTCAGGAGATGGTAGTGGGGACACAGCAAGTGGCATTACACCCGGAAGCACGCTCAGTGGGTACCACGGCACACAGCACACAACAGGGGCTGATTTATCCACGTAGATCATAAGCTACTGGCCCTTGTCATCCATGTCATTGCCTTCTGCCTAGCCATAACCTTCTCCTCTTCCCCTCATGTTTACAGTTATATCTGCTTTCCTCTTCAAAACTGTCACAAGTAACTGGTGTTGTATAGAATAGCGTAGCGTGCTCCCCCAGTTATAGCTCTGTTGCAAAATAAGTGTGTTCTCCTTACGTGAGCAAAGATAATTAAGTGGCCCAGTATGTGGAAGTCATGGCTTGACAGCATTTTTATCATTATCTTCAGACAAGTGAAAAAGCAAGATTAGATGAAGATAACTCAGGGTTCCTGCATACTCATAGACAGTGGGGATGCAAATCAAAACTTCAGCTCTGTCTCTAAACTGGAACAAATCATTGCGTTTATTTCACACTGCATCTTGTCTTTGGTGATTTTTTTAAATAACCACTTTAAAAGAAAGAGACAAAGAATTGTAATGAACAGTAAGTACAGAAACTCACCTAGGAAGAGTATGTAACAGATGACATGCCCCAGGTATGGTAAAGTTATGCTTCACCATATTAAGGCTCGTATTCTATTACTTCCTGTCTCTACTGTTGCCTCACTGTTGATACAAACAGAATGCTTTTCTAAAGCATGCTGAGCTCTTGAAATTGTTCTTATTGTTCACATTTACCTACCCTTTAGTGAGGAAACTCTAACATTTTATTATGACATGGAAGCCTTTCCATATGCCTCACCACCTCCACCAGTCCCTGAAATCCATTCAGTTATGAGGCCACGTGCTTTGAAATGCAAAGATGGAAATTGACTGTGGGTTCTGTCCATTTTAGGATGCAGGGAGATGGGGCTCTAGACTACTGAAAAGGCAGTCTTGGGTGACCTAGATTTCTGTAAGAAATTCTGTCTCCATCTGAGTCAATACCAGCCTTGCCATTGACTTCAAGAGGGCCAGGATAGCAGTCCCTGTGCCATTTTTGCTAAAACAGAGATATTATGGTACTTGCCATTATTTCTGAAGTGGTTTTACATGCACATAAAATAAAATTATTAAATAAGAATTAATTCTAATTATTACTGTATTTTCCATATTGTTTTCCATCACACTGTTTTGTTTGTTTCCCTGATGGCCCCAAGGCACAGAGCAGATGTTTTCACTGAGCTGTCCTCAGTGACTTTTAAATTACTTCATCACTGAAAAATGGCGACAGTGCCAGTCTTTCTTGTGACATTCAATCTCATCATCCTTCATATGCTTATAAAAAAACCAACTTCAGGGCCAAATATACACAGTATTGGAACCACCACCTCCAGATACCTCAGGTAAAAAGAAAGAGGTAAAGGGGAGGAGAGAAAAGGGAGGAGAGAGAGGAAACAAAAAGAGAAAAAACAAGATGGAAATTGGCAGAAAAAAAAGAAATTAAAGAAAGCAAGTAATTTGTGTAATTGAGAAACATTATGGTTTGAATCCTCCTCAATTATTGATGGCCTCAAATTCAAATATTAATTTAGATTAAATCTTGAATCTGTTTCGCCTTAGAAATAATTGGGGAGCACATTATTAGAAAAAGGATAAAACATTCTTCCAATGTCTTACAATGGAGTATTTCTGAAAACTTCTGATTCCCCCAACAGAAAACCTATTTAAAAAAAGACAAGTCATTAATCAGTAACAGCTGCTCCCAGCACCTGTTATTTATTCCCGTCATTAACACTTCCTTTAGCATTTCTGACAGAAATGGGTATCTTTTCTAACTGATAGAAAAGTGATCTTTGGAACATCCCCAGAACTTGGTGGCTACATTTGATCTGCAACGTGTGTTTACAGCTTATCGCAGCTTTTCTTTTTCACTTGTGGGCTCTTTCTTTTTTTAAAATGTAGATTTTAAAAGCACTGAACCTACCATATCTTTTGTTGGATATTTGTGCAGCCTCTAATTTTTGGTATGCCCTGGTTAGCTGGTCACAGAGGCTGGGGCACACAGTGACTGTGAGGTGTGTACGAGTGCCAAAGGATTCCCAACCAACATGGCTCCCCCAGTGCCTAATTCTCACTGAGGTAAATGGAAATGCAGAGAGCACACAAACTGGGGCTTCAGTGCTACAGGTCTTGCAATGTTTCTGTGTCAGTTTTGTCTTCTGTCAGTCTCCATCTCCCTGCTCAGATCGAGCATAGCCAGGGTACCCCACAGAGCTGCAGGGGAGGTTCTTCACCTGCCTTCCCCCACCCTGACACTGTCTAGAGGAGCAGGGTTCCCCAGGCAAAACCATGTCCTGCCTCACCTCTTCCTACAACAACCCTTGGCTGCCTCCTGCCCTTTCCCTTCCCAATGCAGGAGGCATCCAAACCTGGTGAATCAGGAGAAAACAGGAAATCAAACAGCAGAAAGCATCATTTAGAGGCACTGTCCTTTATGACTGTTACCTGTAGACTTCCAGAAGCAAAGCTAGTTGTGGAAAGCCCTACTTTCCACAATAATCCAAAACCCTCCTGTGCATGTGCAGAAGTAAGGCCTGAAAGGCAAGCCTGGTTTAAAAACCTTGTGGTAAACAGTAATTTACAGTATAAAATAACATATAAAAGGTGTGTAGATGTGGCATTTGGGGACATGGTTTAGTAGTGGATTTGGCAGTGCTGGGTTAACAGTTGGACTTTATGATATTAAGGGTCTTTTCCAACCTAAATGACTCTATGACTTTTTATTTCTGTACGTAGTTAAACACAGCACCAGTGAAGAAATATAATGCATACATGTAATACTGCTGCTCTTTGTCACCTTTTTCTTTTTCTAGGTCTCTCTTTTTGCTTAATAAATATCTGTCAAATCTGTTTCGTGCTTATTCACAGTTAAACCATTGAGATTTGTTGTGGTTTCCTACCACCTTTAGAAAATGCTTTTCATCTGAAAGCCACTGTTTTCATTTAAGACTGTTGAAGTTGTGACAACATTTCTGTTAGTCTTGGGGTTTATAATGTTGTTTTAGTAAAAAGTATGCATGGGGTTAGATTTAGGAGAACATTGTTTCTTTAATACAGATAGATAAAGAAAGCAGTGTATTGTATTTATCAAAAGGAAATGTCAGCAGAACTTTATAGTCTGGTAATTAGATAACGCAGATAAGTCTGCTGAGTTTGTGTGCTCACAACTGCCATTCCAGATAACACTTCCTGAAGTCAATTAGAAGAACTTACACAACATCGTACATTTTTCACAGTTCCTTTCTTTAAACTGATACAGAGAGAAAGAAAGAAAATTAACATACAGGCTATGGCAAGCACGATATGTAGTCGTTCCACGTTAGTTTTTGCTCTGAACAATCCTGCTCGCTTTGAGTGAGAGTAACGAGCATCTGACTTTTCCAAAGACGCCCACAGTCACAGAAGCAGCAGCTGTGCCAAACCATCACCACTGCAGGGCAATGGAGAATTCCATGGGCCTTTGATTCATGCTAAGGTAAAACCAGACCGAAGGGAGAGGCTTACATTTTTCGGACAGGTGGCCTTGGTAAACACCCCCGTTTACATGTATGGAAAACCTTGTAAAGGAAAATCTCTTAGTGCCTTAAGAAGGAAAGCACACAACTAATAGCCAAATTATCTTGGTTGCAGAACTTGGATCAAGCAGAAGGCCTCATTCTGCTCCATACAATTTTTATTTTAAATGTAGATGAGGTATTTTCATTCTGTGCCTTAGAAAACTTTCGGAATTATTTAGACTAATGGTAAAGTATTATGCTAAAGTTCATACCTCGTAACACTTTTTGCCTCATGTAATTAGTTGTTCTTGAGAATACCAGTTTTTCCTTATCCAGGCTACCATTAAAAGTATTTTCTGATATATGGCCAAAAATGTAGTTTGCTTATACTAAGTACAACCCTCCTCAGTACACTAAAGTGCTACTTAGGGCCAGAAAATGGGATAAGAGGGAGAACTTATCTTTAAAGATGCTCACATTCTAAAGCAAAATCAAAAGTAAAATATACAACTTTTTAATGAGACAAAATTCCCAGATCAGTTCTATTTTTGGGGGGAAAAAAAAATATATAAAAAGGAAGTTTCCAGATAATTTGTTGTTTGCTGGGAAACACTTGTCATTTTGCTATCTTGTTTCACGAAGAAAATGAAACTCATAAGAGGTTTTCAAGAGGGTATTTCTGTCTACCATAGCTGAAAAACAGTTTCCCCACTGAAAATCTCTTTCGTAAAAACATTGACTTGTAAGTGTTATGGAAAAACATAGTTTTATGGTAGGTAAAAATTCTGATTAGAAGTTACCATCAGCTGCCTCCAGCATGAATATCTTGGCACTGGTGGGAGCAGAAATGGCTCTGCGGCACGTCCTCCCTGCAATAAGTGCTGGTCAGATTTGTCTGTCTTCTGTGTTCTTTCCCACAGAAAATGCTGTCCTCACGAAGTTCCAGTTCCATGTTACAAAAAAGAACACAGGTCAGCCCAGTTCTGATCCTTTCTCCTGCTCAGCCTTCAGCACCCTGGGAAATTAGCACGTGAAGATACACACACTGACTTGCTGTAAGCACTCAAACCTTGTCCGAACAACCATGTATTCTTTGAATGTTACTTTCTTCTTTATAGCGGCACAGCCACGCTCTGGAGAACACAATGGTACAAATTTGCTTTTACGAGCACACTTTAGATAAATAAACAAGGGAAGGGTAGGAATCTGCACTGATGTACGTGAGTTTTTTTCAATGTAGCTTCATCCATACTGGCCGTTCAGATGGTATAATTTTATGCCATTAAAAAAAATTGCCCTGTTCATATGTAACACTTGCATAGGGCAGGCATTAAAGTAAGCAATGCCAGTTTATAGAGTTGCCCTAGCAGGTGAAATGGATCTGCACTGACCCTCAGAGTTACTCCCACAGCTGACACACACCATTCCTCATCTGTGCCAAGGAGTAAGGCCTTCCTGAACATGTCACTAAGATACTCTGAATACACCTGTCCTGGAAAACTAAGCAGCTCCTGGTCTCTAAAATGCAATCATTTGTAGGGTTGCATTGCTGTGGTGGTCCCTTGGGGGCAAGCTTTTGCCCCCACAGTTATCAGACTCCCAGGCTGTTCCTTGGCACACAACAGGAGCCATCCCTCACAGGCAGCATGGATGTAAGCAGTTGATTTGGTGGAGTAAGGCAGTTTAACACTATGGGTGCAGACTGATCCATACTGACTGGCTACAGGGCCAGAGAGCAGCCCCAGCAGTGTTGAATTTTTCGGTGCAGGAGATGAGGCTGCAGCAGCAGGAGAAAAGACTAAGGATGTTTCTTCCTAAGAAAAAGGCCAACCTATCACGAAGATGCTGTAACCTCCAGCCCCAGCCCTCCCATACTGCCCTGCCCCACTGACTAGGCAGCAAGCCCCCACATGGCAATGGGACTGTCATCCACCTCCGCTTCACCAAGAGCAGCAGGATCAGCTGTCATGTTGTCACAACAGTAGGCTCCAGGTTTCGTCTGCAAATCGGCCTCACAGTACATGTTGGGTCTTTTCCAGCCAGGCTCTTGATTTCTCTGATGTGCATAGCAGGTAACACAGACACAGGCAGAAATCCAGGTCTTAACAGCCTGGTGGAAATTGTACCTCCCAAGGAGGGAAAGGAACAGAGGCTCCTCATTCCTCTGACACAAGTAGATGTCAGGTGTCAGAAGAGACTGCTTCTGAGGTTGGGATTTGGCCTAGGAATAGTTCTCAGGTAATTTTTTTTGAAGTACCTGACTTTGGATGTTAGGCTGTAACAATAGGGAAGTTTCCCAGGGTCTGTCAGTAAAAAAATTCCCATCTGTATCATTTCTACAGCTTTCCTCCTTGACCATCATAGTTTCGAGCTGAGTTTAATCTGTATCTCTACCTGCAAAATTGTTTTGCTGTAAGAGGGCCTACCACAGCAGAGCGATTACTACAAACCGTGATTGCAGATGCTGATCTGCAAGAGGAGGCTGATTGCACTGTGGCCATCCATGTCAACACTGTGGTGTGTGACATCATTTCTGGGCCATGGACACACAGCTGCATCACATTCCCCCTGCACACACTGTGCACACACTTATACCACCACAGCTGCCTCCCTCCCCCTCCCAGTTTGTCTCCTTTGCTGCCAGTGCAGGGTTTGCATATCCTCTCTGAGATGATGGATGTTTCAATTGTGATAGGGGTCTCTATTCCATGCAAGCATCTGAAAGCACTTTGCAAAAATAGCTCACCACCTCACAGACAAGCAGTCTGATGTGCAGAAATAGGAAATAGCCTTACTTGCCTCGAAGGGTGTTTTAACATTCCCCACCACCACGGTATCCTCTCACAAGCACAAATGACCTTCTCCCTATTAGAACAACCAGGAGGCCCTCATTTTCCTAAGGTCCTGGAAAGATTAAGTGACACAGGTCCAAGGTTGCACAGGAAGTCTGGAGGGAGTGCTGGAAATAGAAGGGGGCCCTCCTGAGTCCCTCTGCAGTGCCTTGACCACAAGACCATCCTTCCTCTCCCAAGGTTACACATCAGGTCTGTGGTGGAGCCAGGAATAGCACCCAAGTTTCCTGACACACAAACTGTCCTGCACTGTGTACAAAGCAAGCACAAATAGAAATTTAAATCAATTTATAAAGCTGTGTCTTGTAATTAAACCTAAGACTGCTGTCTGAGCTTAAAGTTTTCTATGTATTGAAAGATATGACACTCTTAAGAAATCCCCGTCCACAGCCAGGGCAGCTAATACCTCCCAGCAACTAATCTCTCCTGCTTCTTCAGTGCTTCTAATTTCCTGGCATGTCCTGTCTGTGCCAACAATGCAAATGCCATTTGCCACAGAGACACAGGTTTGCTGGCAGAGGTGTGGATGGAGGGGTGCCCTCTCTGGCCACCCTGTTGAGAACTGGCCCTGAACAAGGAGGCCAAGTCCTCCCTGGCTGCTGCAGGACGGAGAGGAGGAGACGTTGCAGGTCGAGGTATGGACATGAATTAACAGTGCCACAGTGACAGCCTGAGGAGGGACCCCAGGCCCCCAAAGTCCTGGCACAGTTCGTGGGCTGGCACCAGGGAGATGAGTGCCCAGGGGACAGACCTGGCTAGGCCAGCCACAGTCTTTGATATCCACCACCCGGAAGGCCACGCGCTGCATCAGTACATGCAGCTTCCCTGGGGAGGGATGGAGATGTGCTGTGTCAGGAGGGGCACGGTGCCATGTGTCCCTGCAGTTTGCTGGAACCTTTCCATTAATTTAATGGGCTTTGGATCGGGCCCTGAATTCTCAGCTGTCCCAGCTAAATGGACTCCCCAGGCAGGCTCTCCTCTCATTTTAGAATGAGGAGGCCTTTCGGAGACCCTGCTGACCATGAGGTTCCTGCCGTTCTTTGGCAGCAGAGCTCCCATCCTGGAGCGAGCACAGCCCTGTCACTGCCCCTTGGCCACAGTGTGCACCACCTGCACACACGGCTCCACACCTGCTTCTGCCATCCTCTCTCTCAAGCAAAGACATGCACCACTTCCACCCCCTGCCCAGATCATCCAATTTTTTATCCCAGTAAGGCCCAAGTACTACAGGTGAGGAGCAGGGAACCAGTGCTCCACACTGCATACCTCAACCCGCTCTGGTCGCTGAGAGCCACTGTATACACACATACTCAGGACTGGGGGAATTGGTAATCCTGTAGAAGAAATAAATCCTCTGTGTGACTGTAACCCCAACCCTGCTCAAGACAGAAATAGAAGAAGCTGTTGGGCTGATCTGTGTAGCCATTATTTCAGGAGGTGCTTCAGAAGGACAGGACCATGCCCTTCCCTTTGCCTACAGTTTTCTGTCACTCACCAAGCTAAGCACTGCTGATAATTAGCACACTTGGACAAACTTAGCTTTCCACAGCTGTTTTATTCCTTAGCAAAGATAGGTAGATGCTGATGCTGTGCATCTTCACAAGAGCAAGGAGCTGTGTGCTTTTCCAGACCTTTACCTGACAGTAAATTAAAGTAGATCTTGCTGTAGCACCGAAGACCTGATGTTACAGAGGTACTCAGCCACTGATGGCCTTCCTTTTGTCACTGCTATCTCTACAGAAGCAGCATTAAGAAGGCCTAGCCAAGACCATTGCACTGACTGTGCAAAGTGCCGTACATTGTAAGAGACGAGCCTGCTCCATAAAGCTTGGGAAGAAGAGGAAATACAGAGAAATAAAGTCATTTGGACAAGGCTGAAAAACAAATGAGCAACAAAGATAGCAATTACACCTTCCAAGGTTCGCTTTTCTGTCCAATCTGTGAGATTATGTTGCACTGAGCACCTGCTGCCATACACACCATCATGCCTCATTTAATATATGATGCATTGACTGGTTATTGACAGGTTGTTATGTTACTGCTCAAATTGAAACTGCTGTTCAGACCATCACTGGCAGGCTGGTTTTCAATACCTCACATCACTCTCCTTATGAAAACTTTGCTTAAAAGGACATTTTGGGATAGATGAAGAAGATAACCATGTCAGGTCACTTCTTGAGAAGTGAGTCTGCATGGCTTGTCTAAGGTTTTGCTTAGCAAAAAGCTAAAAAGCCTATGAACAGACAAGCCTCTGTAGTCGGTGTGAGTTTTCCACTGACCTCACACCAAAGCAGAGCTCCAGTGCTTCATGTACTTATGCACACTAAAATAAGGGGAACACATGGAGATCACCAGCTGCAATAATTGCTTGATTATATCTGTTATCCCACTCCTTGTGTTTAGAATAGCATCCCTCTCCCCTGAAGTGAATGGGGACAGAGGATTTTCACCATCTTCACAAAGCTGCAGAAGGTGGCCCACAATGTTTGGGGTTCAGCTTTAATGGAGTAAAAACGAGATTATTCCTTAGATTCTCCTTATTTTCCTGAAGTGGAAGAACCCTTTGCCTGTTTCTGAAGGGTCTCTGCTGATTAACATGCAGCACATCATGAATGTGAGCTCATTAGAGCAAACTAAATTGGGGAAATTGCCTGAGCATCCAGATGCAAGCCAAGGGTTGGGATCACACTCTGTCCCACTATGAAGGCAGCAGGCACCAGGGGCAGAGCAGAAACCAAAGACACAACTGGTACTTCAGGCGGGTGCCATAGTCAGGAGAGTTGTGACCAGCAGTCAGTTCACTGTTACCATTTCCTGGGGAGGGAAGTCTGGGGGAGCTCACAGCCCATGGGTGCACATCAAGGACCTGAGCTAGGGGCCCTCCCTTGCTGGTGTGTCCTAAACTCCCCTGAACTCCAGGCAAGTGTTTGAGTTTGCAAGAAATGAGGATTTGAGTCATGACAAACCCCATGTCTGGATTGCAATGGAGTGCACTCAACTCTTGCTCTTCCTCAGGAAGTGACTCCATGTGTGTTTATATAAACACACAGCCCAACATGACTGGGCAAATATTACTCAAGGTTTTGCCATTTGCCTTTGGGGTAAGACTGAGCACAACCATGGGGTCAACAGGTCAGAAGGTTAGGAGGGGAAAGATGGAGGGTCTACACACAACAAGTTGTTCCTCAGTCTTTGTAATAAGTGTCAGTCCTACTCAATGCACCCATGAGTTCACAGATGCCTGTCGGATGCCTGGTTGCAAAGTTCAGTCAGTACATCATCAGATGTGGAATAAACATAGCACTCTGGTTATCATTAATAATATTTATTTTGGAAAAATATTTTAAAAATGAATTTCTTCATTAACAAAACAGTAAAAAAAATCAAATAACATTTGCACAATATTCCATAAATACATTTATATACAAAAAAATATAGTCACATAGACCCGAAGTGCCTTTGTACATATTTACCAAAAAATTTAAATTATAAAAAAATGAACATCACAAAATACTCAAGCTTTACAATTATCATGAAAATATTTTTACAGATTCAAAAAAATAACACACTTTTTATCACCTAGTAAAAACACATTTTAGTATCAAAAAAGACAATAAAGGCAGTGTTTGTGTCTCTAATTCAAGAAAAGACTGGCTCATAATAATCCAAAATATACACTTCAGGCAGTGCATGCTTCTTATGTAGTAATTAAGTCCATTCATTTAAATATATATAGAAAAGCAACTGACCATAGTGCAATGATAAAATTCATAAAAGGCAGTGCAACAGTAATCCTTGAACACAGACCCTTGCCTGGTGTCCATCTTGTTTCTTTATTTTGCAGTCACTTTGCTAACTTCAGTAGAGAACCAGCTCAAGCCTGAATTTAGTTTCTCAGCAGCAGTCAGTGAAGGAATCTATCTCCCATTCCTCTTTCAGCAGCATTCATCGGGGCACGTCTCCTCTGAAATTGTTCTGAACAACCACCTTGCCATATCACCTCTGGTTTACACCTGGTAAGAGAAAACACAAGCAGAGATCAGGAGAGGTTAATGAAATACAGGAAGAGGGCTGTAAGGCTGCAGAGGGTCAGGACTCTGCAGGAAGCACACCAAGGGGTGGGTCAGCATACCTCAACCACACTACCATTGTACCTTAGTGTACAAAACTTGTCAAACCCACAACATCCTCAGCATCAAGTCACTGAGCTTGTCTTTACAACATCCACAGCATCACAAACACAAGCTGGCTGGATTTCAGCAGGTACAAACCACCATGGCATCATGGAAAGGAATTTATCTGCCCTGGCGTGTATTGGATGAGAGCTGCGGACCGACTTTTCTCTGCTGTTCCAACCCTACTAACCTCAGTTGCTATGATGCACTCGTCTTTCTCTTCTGATATGACATACACCGACTGGTACTTTGTGTCCTTTGAAGTGGAATATACTGAATCTGGTCGCTTTCTTTCAGAAGTATCACTATTGAAGGCAAAAAGAGAAAGAACAAGTCAGATGGCAGTTGCTTAATGCTACCTGTGAGATATACACTCCCCCTTCAAAGTGAAGCTGCCCCCTGCACTCAGATGTGCGATACCTCTTTAGTTGTACTGCACTTTTCTCCTCTGCCTCTGAATCATACGTTTCACACTTGGCTTCACATTTGCTGTGCTCCTCCTTAACTGAGTCCTCATTCTTGAGTTCATGCACCAAATTGTAATCCACTGATGGGTATCTGACTTTGTAGCCATTTTTATCGGAGTTATCGCTGTGAAAGTCTACTTTCTTATTTGTGTTTTTAATCTGAGTGGCACCAATGACACTTATGGAAATGTCCTTCTCGCGCTGGCAGTTTGCCAGGTTATTCATAGTCTCAGTCTCACTCCTGCAGGCATCAGGCTGGTGGTGCCTCTTCTGCACTCTGAGCCTGACGCAGACGACCACAGCAGCACACCCCAGCAGCAGCATGAGGACCAGAATAATCCCAGCACAGACAGCGATCCAGGGGAACTGGGAGTTCTGGCCTTCCGTGTACTTTTCAGTGAAGTCAACGATGACGGGTCCCTGAGGTGGCTCAGGGAGCAGAAACTGGCAGTTGAGCCCACCGTACCCCCGGGCACACTCACAGACATAGCGGTTGTTTCTTTCGTGGCAGGTGGCCCCGTTGTGGCAAGGGTTGTGTTCGCATCTGCTCACCGGAGTGCTGCAGTTCTTCCCATTGTATCCTGGGGGGCAGGTGCAGGAATAGTCATTGATGCCATCCTGGCAGGTCCCTCCGTTGACACAGGGGAAGGAGGCGCAGTCGTCCACGTTATCATCACAGTGTCTCCCAGTGAAGCCAGCCTGGCACTGGCATATATAGGAGTTCCCCAGATCGACGCACTGGGCTCCTGCAAGACATGACGGGGGACGAGCTGAGTGGTGGGCAGCCAGACACAACAGCCTCCCACTCACTGCTCCTGGGGCAACGGGCACAACCAGCAGCTGAGGAAAGCTTTTTTTTTGAGAGGTTAGCTCAACCTTTGCCAAGTCTGATCCAACCTTAAAACGTACGTGTTTTTAAGAAAGATTTTTGTTAAGCAGATTTACTTTTCATTCTCAATCCTATTCCTTTTTTAACATTTCACTCAGCTCGGACCAGAGCACTAGTCCAGGTCAGGTTATCACCACATCTCATGTTACAGAGTTTGAGTGGCAATGAATAAGGAGGACTACAGTAAAGAAAGTCTTCACTAGTTTAATCCAAACAGGAAGATTGCTGTTACCGTATTACCAGTAATAATGTTTAGCACTCATGTGGCATTTGCATCCACAGACCTCTAAGACTCTTTGCAAAGTATTTGCAAGTATAACCTTCCATGTCTTCATGCATGAAGCTTCAGACCAAGTTACTTGGACACAGCCACCCCATCAGAAAATGCAATCTGCAGCAGTGGGCCAAGCCACATCATTGCTTTCTTTTTCATAGGACAGATCTTCTACCAAGTCAACTATTGACATGGCAAGGACCTTTTTACAAGAGGATGTAGTGAGAGGGTGAGGGAGAATGGCTTTAAACTGAAAGAGAGCAGGTTTAGATTAGATATTAAGAAAAAATTTACTGTGAGGGAACAAGTTGCACAGAAAAGTGGTGGATGTCCCATCCCTGGCAGTGTTCAAGGCCAGGCTGGATGGAGCTTTGCACAACCTGGTCTAGTGAAAGGTGTCCTTGCCCATGGCAGGGGCTTGGAACTAGATGACCTTTAAGGTCCCTGCCAACCCAGACCATTCTATGATTCTATGATTGATCTGTGTGCCTTGTTATGAACCCCAGGCCAGCAGCCAAAGTAAGTGTATGGTCTCCTTTTGGGAGACCACTGTAGCACGTTTGGCCTTACCATTAGCACAAGGGCTGGAACTGCAGTAATCGATTTTCTTCTCACAGTTGAACCCAGAATAACCCAGTGGGCAGCGGCAGCTGTAACCCCCATCAGGGTTGTCGGTGCATCGCCCACCATTGAAACATGGTCCGTCAGCACAAGTCATCGCGCTCAGCTCACAGTTTTTCCCATAGAA
The DNA here is from genome assembly GCA_013397865.1 of Struthidea cinerea. Taxonomy (NCBI): domain Eukaryota; kingdom Metazoa; phylum Chordata; class Aves; order Passeriformes; family Corcoracidae; genus Struthidea; species Struthidea cinerea. The sequence goes on from VZTI01003361.1 coordinate 332,835, forward strand.
GCCTGGGGGGCAGGTACAGGAATAGCTGTTCTCAAGATCCTAGGGGGAAGAAATGAGAAATTATCAAAATATTTGTCTGAACTTGCTCTGAAATCCAAAACTGGATTTTGAAAATTAGTAAAACTGATATTAACTCCTCCCTTGGAGTTCCAGATGACACAAACAACTCGAACTTACAGTGCAGCTTCCACCATTCTTGCACGGGTTGGCGTCACATTCATTGATTTCAATCTCACAGTTGGAGCCTGTGTACCCAGGTCGGCATGAACAAGTGTAGCTCCCCTGACCAGTATTGGTGCATGTGGCACCATTCTTGCAGGGCTTGTGGTGGGTGCAGTAGTTCAGGTCTGTAAAAGATATATTTTCTGTTTATAAAGAGAGCAGCCAAGATGCTTGCTACTTTGCAAGGCTAGCACAGGGTGGGTGAGCTGAAAAGAGTTGCCTGCTTTCTGCATTTTAAAACAGATGCAAGGACTGAGAACTCACCCTGGTTGCAGAAAAGACCACCCCAGCCTTCCTGGCAGTTGCACTGCCACGGCTGCTGACAGGTACCATGAAGGCAGCCTGGGTATCGGATGCATTCATCACAATATCGCCCCTGCCAGCCCACTCTGCATCTGAAAAAAAAGATGACAACAAAGTCTCATCAGATTTAGCTTTCTCACAGTTGGAAACTCTATCATAAACTCTGCAAACGCACTGATGCCAGGGATCAAGTTTCCTAAAAGCCCTCAGTGATCCTTCATGTGAGAAAGTCACCAAGTCCAACCGTAGCATCAGCTTTCATCAGTCCTAGCTATTTCTTCCACTTCCTTAGATAGACCCATGGTTCCAGATAGTTAATTTGTTTACTCTAATAACAAAGAGCCAAACCTTACACACAGCACTGTAAACCCATTAAGTTAATATTAATGGCACTGATTTGACTTATAGAATAATACTTTGATCTGGCATGACCTGGATTTCTCAATATGAAGAAAAGCCTTTAAACCAAATGTCCAATGGCTTATTTAACACCAGAGGATCGACACTGAAAGACAAAGAAGGAAGCAGGAAGGGAGTGGAAAACTTACTTGCATTCCCCAGGCTTGTCGCAAAAGCCGTGTTGGTCATCACATCCAGGCAAACAAATCGCTGTAAACAAACCAAGAAGGGAAAGACATCAGCACCGGTGCCAAAACAACTCTGTTTTACAAGTCTGATTCTGAGAGCACCTTGCGGGTGGGGAGTGAGTCCCTTTTACTAGGTCGGGGCAGTTAAGCGCAGCTGAATTAATCTCTGGAGTCTGCAGGAGTATTGATCTTGCCCCGTAACTGGGCACTTTACTTATCACCGGGGATGAGCATTCTTCTTAATACAGTTGCACACAGACAAAAGAGGGCTCACAATTGCTCCCTTCCCCACAGCCCCTCACCCCCCTTCGCTTCCCAGTGAGGGTCAGAAGTCCTTTTTTCCAATTCTATGCACACAGCTCCACCTCTTAATATCCCCCGAAAGTGTGTGTGCAGATAAGAGTGGACAGCTGGTGTGCAGGGTGCCAGTGCAAGACAGCTGCTCTATTGTCTATTCTCTCCCAGCAGCTGCCCCACTGCAACAATACCCCGGTCCCGGAGCCAATGGGGCCGGCGGCCGGCGACCGGGCAGCCTATCCCTGCCCACAGCTAATCTATGGCACGCGCGTGATTTCGCTGCAAAAAAACTTTTTTTTTCTTATTCAAATAAATAAGTCTAAAGTTCTTCCTCCCTCCTTCCCCCCTCCGCCCTGCTCTGAAAAGGGGCGGGCGGGTGGGTGCAGCCCTGGTAAAAGAGGTAAGCGGGCCAGCGGGAGGGAG
>VZTI01003361.1:344843-449041 GCA_013397865.1 Struthidea cinerea
GGGGCGGGGCGGTCACAGCCACAGTCCCGGTGTGCGCGGGCAGCGTGGCCCGGGCGCCGCACGGACCCCGGGGCGGGGGGCTCGGCCCTGCCGGGGCTGCGCGCAGCGGCTCCCGCACCTTGCGAGGTCCTTAAAGGCCCCTTCCAAACCCAACTGTGATTAAAGAGGGTGGTATTCAGAACTCTCTTTAACTGATAGGATTCGGGAATGCTTTTAAAAGCTGTCTATTCACAATACTTTGTAAACTCACCTTCCTTTCTTTCCCTTTTGAATACCATAAGCATGTATATTTTTTAATTAAAAAAACCCATCTATCCTTGTTTTTGAGTACTCTGTACTTTTCTATATGCTATTAACCTGAAATCCCCCTCACTGGAGATACTCAAGAACCGTCCGAACACAATCCTGTGCCATGTGCTCTAGGATGACCCTGCTGGAGCAAGGAGGTTGGGCCCTGTGGTTCCTTCCAACCTTACTCATTCAATGATTCTATGAATTTTGTTTGGACATATTTATGAGAATCTTTCGATATTTATGTTTTTCACTGATATAAAAGCCAGAAGTGGAAGGGAAAATGAATGAGTACTTACATTTAGTTTGCTGATCGGAAGTAAACCATTTCAAATTGTTAAAAGCCAGGATAAGACAATGAGCTATCAGCAAAAGAAGAAAAAAAAACCAGTTCTGTTTCCAAGCAGCTTCTTTTATTATTATTGTAGAATTTCATTGTTTCTCAACATTGCATTTTAGAACATTGTTTTTATTTTTCTTCTTTCAGACTGCCGTGAGTTTCGGAGATCAGCCATGGGTGTTAGAGGCTTGCAGGGATTTGTGGCAAGAGTTTGCCCTGATGCATGCAAAACGGTAGATCTGAGAGAAATGGCAGAAAAGCATCGCATTGATCATCCTGATTCCCCACCTGTTATCGTAGTCGATGCCATGAGTTGCGTTAGACGCTGGTACACACCAGAATCCTGGGTGTGTGGTGGCCAGTGGCGGGAATACCTTGCCATTTTAGAGGATTTTATCAATGCTTTTATGGCAGCTGGTATCAAGTTGGTGTTTTATTTTGATGGGGTGGTAGAAGAGAAAAAGAGAGAGGAGTGGATCAAACGGAGGATGAAGAATACCGAGGAAATAGCCGCATTATTTCATTTTATCAAGACTCACAGGAAACAGCCAGGGAGAGAAATGTTTGTTCTTCCTTCAGCTCTGCCTACTTTTACACGTTTTGCCCTGAAATCACTTGGTCAAAAAACGGTCTGCACATTGCAAGAGGCAGACTTTGAGGTGGCTGCATATGGTTTGCAGCACAACTGTATAGGTATTCTGGGGCAAGATAGTGACTACCTCATCTATAATACATGTCCCTACTTTTCCATTGAGAACCTCCATTTGGACCGACTGGTCACTGTTATGTACTCTCGAGAAGTTCTTTGCCATGTACTGGGTATTAGTTTGACACACCTTCCTCTCTTTGCATGCTTGCTTGGCAATGATGTTGTTCCAGAAAGCCTGTTGGAAGGCTTTTGGCACAAATGTTTAACCACCAGTCCCCACAGGAATAACAGCTACAACAGAAGAACAAACATACTGCTATCTGTAGCAAATTACATCTCAAAAATTCCATGCTCGTACAGCAGCCTGAAACACTTGGAAGAGATGCTGCCTCTGGGATCAGACAAGTTATTGCTTTACAGAGGAGTGAACTCCTATCTTTTGCCTGGGCAGCAGTCTCCATGGATTCCTCCCAATGTAATAAATTGTCAGATGTCATCCATTCAACAACAATCAGCTCTCTGTCAAGATAAAGAAATCTTTCAGGTAACTTGTTTTTTAAAGCTTGATGATCACTTTATGGCCATGACTACTTAGTGGTAGTTAGTAATGAGTACATCAATCCTATTGATTCAAATTTGCTTGTGCAAAAATCTTTGTCTGTTGAGTAGAGCCCCAGTTAGGAGTATTGCATGCATTAATATGAGTATAGATGCAGCACATTTAATAAAAAGGGGTTTCTCTCTTTTTGAAATGTCAAGTAGGTCAAATAATGGGGAGCAGCTCCTGTATAGGCCAGCAGCTGGGCACAGAAATGTACTTCGCATGTATTATATGATTTTCCATGTTTATATGATTTGTGTATTGGCTTGCTTTTTACTTTGAGAACCCACAGGTCAGCCATAAGCTGGTCAGTGGTCTGCTTGACTGTGCCTGGCACATGCAGTTGAGGTATCAAATGTAGCTGTGCTAAGAATGCAGAACTTGAAATTGCTGTTGTGGTGGAGATGTGGAAACTCCTACAGAATCACATCATAGAATTATAGAATGGTTGGGGTTGGAAGGGACCTTAAAGATCACCTAGTTCCAAACCCCTGCCCTGAGCAGGGAGACTTCTGCTAGACCAGGTTGCTCAGAGCCCCATCCAGCCTGGCCTTGAATACTTCCAGGGGTGATCCAGCTCCTCTCTGGGCAGCCTGGGCCAGTGCCTCACCACCTTCACAGCAAAGGGCTTCTTCCTAATATCTAATCTAAAACTACTCTCTGACAGTTTAAAGCCATTTCCCCTCATACTGTTACTACACACCCTTGTGAAAAGTCCCTCTCCAGCTCTTTTGTAGCCGCCTTGAGCTATTTGAAGGCTGCTCTAAGGTGTCTCCAGAGCCTTCTCTTCTCCAGTTATGCAACCCCAGCTCTCTCAGCCTGTCTTCACAGCAGAGGTGCTCCAGCCCTCTGATGATCTTTGCAGTTCTCCTCTGGACTCACTCCAACAGGTCAAAGTCCTTCCTCTGCTGGGGACCTCAGAGCTGGACACTGCACTCCAGGTGGGGTCTCACCAGAGCAGAGCAGACAGGGAGAGTCCCCTCCCTCACCCTACTGGTCACACTGCTTTGGATGCAGCCCAGGGTGCAGTTGGCTTTCTGGGCTGTGAGCACACATTGCTGGCTCAGGTCAAGCTCCTTATTCAGCAACACTCTAAAGCCCTTCTTAGAGCTGCTCTCAATCCATTCTCCATCCAGTCTGTATTTGTGCTCGGGATTGCTCCAACCCAAGTGTGGGATCTTGTACTTGGCCCTGTTGAAATTGAAGAGGTTTGCACAGGCCCACCTCTCAAGCCTGTCCAGATTCCACTGGATGGATGCCTTCCCTCCTGCTTGTTGATGGCACCACACAGCCTGGTGTCACCAGCAGACTTGCCAAGGGAGCACTCGATCCCACTGTCTGTGTTGCTGGCAAAGATGTTAAACAATGCTGGTGCCACTACCGACCCTTGAGGACACCACTTGTCACTGGTCTCCACTTGCACGTTGAGCCATTGACCACAACTCTTTCAGTGCGACCATCCAACCAGTCCCTCATCCACCAAGAGGTCCATCTGTCAAATCCATTCCTCTCCAGTTCAGGGACAAGGATGTTGTACAGGACAGTGTCAAATGCTGTAAGTCTGTATTTTGTGATTTTTGGTTCAGGTTAAATTACTGTGGTTTTTGTTGTCCCTGAATGACCCAAAAGCACTTCACTGGGTTTATTAATTCCCAAAGGGCAGGTCTGCAGAAGCAAGTTTTACTTATGGCTTCCCACACGGACAGGAATGCACTGGTGTTGGGGTGAGGTATGGTATGTCAGATTGAGTCACTCTGGGAAATTGGATGTATTAGCTGAGGGTGGCCTGCCTGGCTGATAGAAAATGGGCTACCTTGCATCAGAGTTTATGGAATAGTGTCTAGAGTACAATTATATAAATTCATGGCAATTAAGATAACAAACACTGGGATTTTTAAAAAAATCTATACAAGGAAGTGTATTTTAGACCCTATATTAGCCATCTGTTACTCCCTATTTTATTAGGTCTGTATAGACTTCAAACACAGAAACTTTTTTCTTCCTCTTGCTTATCTTGAGCATTTTCTTTAAAACTATTTTTCTGTTTCCTCATATTACTCTAAAGTAATTATATAATTTACATTTTCCTTTCTAAAAATACTATAAAACATTTTATAACCACATTGTAACCTATGCAGTGCTCATTTCAGCTAAACTGTAGATATATTTGATCTGTTATATTAACCACACATAGATACAATACATATCACTTCTGACTGGTGTAGTTAAGTAGAAGATATTTTAAAAAATCAGCAGCCATACATCATAATAAGGTACTGAAAAATACTCTTTATTCTTGAAGTGCAAGGAAAAAATATCCAGAATGCAATTATCTAGGTTGGATTATGGCCAGGACAATAGTGGCAATATCGTTATTCCTTAAGAGAATGTGCCGTGTGGTCTTTATGACAAATGGTCGTTATTTCTTGTCTTGGTCTTTAATTTGAAGGGTTGAAGTTCTGAAGCATCATGCTGAGCTACTGCTCTAATAAAATAATAATGTTTAGAAACTCCATTGAAGAATGCCTCACTGTTGTTGCATGAATCCTACATGGAGCCACTCCTTGGGCCAAGGAAATTACAATCAAAATGTTAGACATGTTAACTTCTCTTTTGTTTTTGTTAAAAGTGTTAAAATATTTGTATATGTAATGTGTGTGCTTTGCTTCATATTTTGAAACCCATGTGTAGTTCTGCTTACCTTGCACATTGTCTGAACTGCACGTAAATGACGCACAAAGCTCAATTCCAACCATGACCTAGGCCCATGGTGCTGTTTCTCTCAGAAGAGCATAACTTTCTAGCTGATTGTAGGTATGAATCAGAAGTATTTTTCAAGATACAGACATTGAATACAGCAATACTTTTGAAATCAGCTTGTAGTTTTTTCAGTACATAAGGATGTGTAGATTATTGGCAAGTTGCAATAAACTAGTGTTGTTGATCTCATATCTCTGACTGGATTCTGTGAAATAGTTCAGTGCTTCATTAAAATCATGCTTAGAAGTACTTGACGCTCTGTTTTTATTTTATACAAAAGTATACTTGGGGGATTACATTGTTTACATATATTAGGAATACTAAAGTATTTCTTGCAGGGAAATCATTGATTTATTGTATAAGTGCTCTGTTGATTGGCACTGTACGCAAAAAGTATGACATTTCAGTAGAATGAGTTTTGATCAGTAATGACCCAGTGACTGACTGCAGCTTTCACCTGCTGGGTTCCCAGGTTTGCAGATACTGGAATTCTGCGGAAATGGTGAATTTGGTTCTGGCCAGTGGTCCGGTAACTCACAGTGAAAGAGTCTGTGATAGCTGTGTGGATGGCAGAACCCAAACACTACAGATAGCACAACACATGCACATGCAGGGAATGCAGAGCAGAGAAGCGCCAGTGCCTGCTCACCATATGGCACGGGTCCTGGAGAATTTATTAGTGGCATCCCATGGAAATAATTCGCTCCGCTCAGCTGTTTGAACACCCCCAGAGTTTTGGTCTGGGATTATGAAGTAGAAAGTCTGTCTGGCTCTGCAATATGCCAGTCCAGATTGCCAGTGTTACTGGTTGGAATTCTGCACTGCCTGAGAGCATCTTTGTTGCTTTCTCATCTAGGCTGTTCCAGACCGGCAGACCCTATTGGTACTGAGGCTGCTCGTAGCCAGCTGCTGTAGCCAGATGCATCTGCATCCAGTGCGTGGTTAATGTGCAGCCCGGGTGATGCTGTTATTTCTGCTTGTCAGCAACATGCCTGCAGACCTGGTTTTCCTCACTAGAGTAGATTTCATTTCTTTTCACGGGGAAGAGCTATTGCAGAGTGAAAGTATGATGAAATTAAGTATTCTAATTTTACCAGAATGTAAACTACACCAAGCCAGGTCAGGAAAGAAATACAGCTGTCTTACATAGTTTATCTTGCAATAATATTAAAAGTGTGCATTTTGTCATGCCTTCACTCACTGTTTAAAGAGAGAAGATCTTCAGGTGACCAAAGGAGGGCAGCTATGTTGGAATTCAGAATTCCTTGTAAGAATAGTTACTCTCTAGAAAACTGTTGTTCAAGCTCCCAAGTTTTAAGAATTAAAGGAGGGGTTAAGAAAGGCAATGATGGTTTTCCTGGGGGTTCCTGTCCACAAAAAGATGGATGTCTGAAAATATACTATGCTGGTGATATTTGAAAAAACACTTGTTCCCTCCCTGGCTGTTCCCTCCATTTCTACTGATAGAGGAAGATCTATTTCCTCAAACAGTTAATACGTTTTGTTACTTTTTGATTCTTCTTAATTTTGGAGATGATGCCTTCTTCCTTCTTTGAACAAACAGTTAGCTAAAGAACAGCATATCCAATCTGAAAATTATTCAATCTTCAATATCCTGAGTAATGGAGAGATTGAGTGCAGCAACTCCTTGGAAGATGACTATGATACAGAGATTCCTGGACAGGCACTTATCTACCGCCCTGCTCGTCAGCATATTTATTCGATCTTGTTGGAATCTGGAAAAGGTAAGGATTAAACTACTTAGACCATTATTCAAGTACACTTTCAGTTTTGAAATATGAAATCTTGAGTTCATTGCTTCAGTGGCTGCATCAGCATTTAGGATAAAAACTGAGCAGCTGAAATGTACTCCTTATGGAAGGAAGAGAAAATGTGAGAGTGAAATTGTGGGGCTTTTTCTACATGCTGTTTCATTTCAGTGCTTTTAATGTGATTTTTTAAAAGTGGAAGTTTTTTCCTTGCTAAATGGGAAGTTGTGAAAGTTGTTAATGATTAAAAGATTGAGCAAAACAATGATCTTTAGGAGATTTTTGAAAGTCTGAGCGTATATGAAACTGAATGTTGCTTGGTAAGTGTGGTTCTGGATGAATTAGTGAGTTGTAATAGACTTTTACAGAACAATAATGCGCTGTTAAAGTTTTACCTTCTGTTGATTCTAAGTCCGCAATTTTCAGAACAGTCAAATATAGTTACTGTAATAATACAAATGCAAGTAGTCATGCCAGCAATTATTAATTCTTTCATCCAAGTGCAAGAAAATACGATTTCCTTATCCAGTGGAATAAACAGATTCGGTAGCAGGTATTTATATCTGTGCTTGCATTCATCTCCTTGAAGACAGAGAGTTCTTTATTCACATCCTTGGACCAATTTCATGTTCTTAAGACTTCCATTAGTTAAGTGTTATCTTTACAGTGTCTTTCAGCCAGTGAGTTGAAAACTAAAAGTGTACTGAACTTTTATTCTTTTGAATGTGTTGATTTCTCCGTGGTAATCGCTTTACATTTTATTGATGAAAGTACACCGCCATCAAACCTAATATTCAAGCTATTTGCTTAGAAAGGCACAAAAAGGTAATTAAGTGCATGACTTCCTTCAGCAGCCAGAGGTTGAAGTTGTGCCATAATAGGAAAAACTGAATCAGAGTTTACATAGCAATTTGGAGAGAATAACAAAAATCTCAGCAGTAATCATGCACATCTGTCATTTTTAATTTTTTGGTGTACTGCCTCTAAATTTTGTATATAATTGTAACTTGGTTGGGTTTTACTTATTCATCTAAGCAGCAGGATATTCACTGATGTCTTCAGAAACACTCAGACCAAAACTCCTAATTAACAATTGTTGCTGCAAGATGGCAGGGTAATAGGCACCTTTGCATTTGTTACAGTGTTTTTAGTACTCAAAGAAGATTAGAATTGAAATACAAAAACATTTATTTAGAGTCATATTGAAAATGAAATTTTAATGCGAGTCGTCTTCTTTTAAGAAAGCAATTTTAGAATAAAACCACAGATAGCATGTGTTATTTATTCTCAGTTCAGGCTTCCAATTCCAGAGATAATTTTCTAAAGTAAATCATAGTACACCCTCAATCCTTAACCCTTCCAGAAAGGTAGGTAGATTGTGTCTGCATGGGTGCCTCTATTAAATCTGCATTTTCAGTGCATGCATCTACCTCTTAACTGCTTTAACCATGTCACTTCCTAGTAGTTAATGGGTTGGGGTTTTTTCTTCAGTGTGTAGTTGCTTCTAAATCAAGAGTGTAGATCATTAGTCACAGTCTGCATTGGAATGCATAAGTGCGTGTAAGCATTATTTTTTTATGGATTCACTGCTAGACCTACAAGGAAGTTTTTTCTTTACAAAGTAGAATCCTTTGCCTGGGTTTTGTAATTTGATAAGGGATAGGATGGGAAGAAGTAGTCTACTCTGTGTGTAGGTGGTAGTATAATGTAGACTCACTTTGGATTAGCATTAAAAAAGAGCTTACTGGAACAAGACAACCAATTAAATTAGTCCATGTGGAGTCTGCTGCCATTGTACAGCTGCTGATGTAGCACATTTGAAGCTAACTCGACTGACTACACAATGTTCCAGTTTGCTGTAGTGATGTATGTGCTAGTGATCCTCTTTTTTACTCCTTAATATCGTGAATTAAAATATGGTGGAAACTGACTTCTTTGCAGTTTGCAGGTCAGCCTATTTATTGTTAATTGGCAAAGCAGCCAATATTTACTAAAAGCAGTGGTTACAGTTTTAGTAGGAACAGGTTAAAGCTAATGTAAACTGTTTCCCCTACTCTGAAACAAGAAACTGTTAGTTTTGAATGCCTAGGTTGAGATTTCCAAGGGTGCCCAAGAGACCCACAAATCCATAGGAGCAGGATGTCATATCCTTTGAAACCATCAGCCCATACCATGCCACTTTGCCTGAAGCCATACCGGGATAAGTGTTTCTTTTGCTATCAGTGCCACTTTAAATAATTCTCTTGCACAGCCACTCATTTCAGTCCCTGTGCATCGTCTCAGTTGTGGTGGTGCAGCTGTTTGTGCAGCTGTGTAGTGGCCTAGTTTGAGAAACTGAAAATAGCTTCTGTCTCTCTTCCCTGCCTTTCTTGTAGCCAGGTAACCTGGTTCTGTTTCCCTATCTGGCTCTGCGTAGCCACAAACAGCTGTGGTGAAACACCCCGAGGGAATGGCAGGGAGTGGGAGTGCGCAAATCAGTGCCTGCCTGTAAAAGATAGCGGTGCTGCTGAAAGAATTGCTTGTATAACATTGCCTTTGGTATAGTTTGCTGCGTGGTAAGCATGTGTGGACCTTTGCTCATGGAAATGTTGGAGAATCACAGCCTTATTTTTGACCCTACAGAAATAAATAGGGTGCAGGTGGTGATTCTGATAGCATGGGATTTGTTGCCTGTGTATTTCAGAAGTACATTTATAATTAATTGAGCTATTTCTGATCAGTATGTGAAATATTGCATACAGTGATATAAATTGTCAATGCTGTAGCATCTTTCTGAGAAAAAGTACTTTTGGAAAAATTCAAGCAGGAGGGGAAAATAACAGTAAATAATACACCTTGGTAGGCCAGCCAAGCTCTTTCTTATGTGTGCAAAGAGTTCAGAACAAAGCCAGCAGGTTTTGGCACTGGCGCAGTCCATGGAAATACCTGCACCTGCATGGCCGCTGCCAATTAGGAGGTTATGTAATGTAGCCTCAGCCTGTGGCCAGCTCCTCGAAGTCCTGGCATCACTCCCAGTTCTAACATTAGCAGGCCAGACTGATCCTCGCTTTGACACTGTCAAAAACAGTCCATTAGCAGAATTTTTGCCATTTATCACCAGTGACCGCTCCGGAGAGCTGGCATTGTTACAGGTGTAGAGGAACACACATAACATTTTCCAACTGTCTTGTGATTTGCACATAGTTGAAACTTTCCTTAGACTGCCTTTCCTAGGTCATTCAGAATCTGTTTAAACAAAGGAACTGCTATTTTTTTCATTTCATTGGTGATGTTCTTTATGTGCATTGTGGGGGAAAAAGATTGAAAATTTAGTGGGTTTTTTTCCCCAAGACATTTCCATGCAGAGAGGGTTGACATTTAGTGATCATATCTCCATTTCGTTCTTGGTATGTTCATGTGCTGTCAGTTTGCAGGACCTTGCTTTCAGATGTATTTATTTGGCTGGTTCTGTGAACAGTAATGTACTTTTATTACTAATGAACTATAGTAGTGAAAAGCACTTAGCTGATGTGGTGCTATGTCCTGTACCTACATTCACGAACATTAAAAGAATGAAACTGTGACTTCCTTGACTTCTCTCTTTACTGTGCGTGAGTTCAATGGTTGATGTAAAAAATAATCTCTCACTGGTATTTAGAATCAAGACACATTTAGGTAAGTTTTTCTGTGAGTTGTGGAACTCACAAAGAGCAATGCTCCCCACCAGCTCCCCCCAGCAAAGCTTTTCTATTTCCATGCTTCTTTCTACCATCTTAACTTCTCGTCATCTGTCCCTCCTGCAATATACGGTGTTCCCAAGCATGTTCCCTATTGCCCCCTGCCCTTCACAAATCCCATCTACCTTTTTTCTCAGCTCTAGCTCTTCTACAGCTGTTTGTGTATTGATTTTCCATTCAGTGTGTTTGGATGCAACAGGTTAGTTGACTTTCCTGCCTTTCATCCAGTTGGTGCCCTAATAGGATCCCTCTGTCAGCTGAGTCTCCAGTTTCACAAAATGTTTAGGACTTTAATCCATTTGAAATCACTTCTCCTTTGTCAGATTTAGTTGAAACAGAGCAGTGCATCCATGAATTAATTATAAGGCAGATGTCCTAATTGTATTAGGTTTGCCTCCTTAAGAAACCAGGCTAAAATTTAGGAGTCTGAGTGAGCTGAATAAATTGAATAAAGCAGAGTAATCTACACTCTAAATCTTAAAACCAAATGCTAAAACATTAGAATGTTTCTGAAAGTGACTTTGGGTTATTTAATTGGAGGGTTTTGTTCATGAAATAGCATTATCATAGACAATGATTTATAATCAAGATGTGAGACTATTCAGCTACTGGAATGTACAGCTTAAGGCTTTTTTTTTCCCCCTAGTGTAGGCATTTTTAGTTTTATTTTTAATGTCATCAGTTTTTGAACAGTGAAGCATGGCAAGCCAGGTGTAATACTGTCCCTCATAGTCCATATGTTGGTTCTTCAGTCCCTTACCTTTATTGGGAGTTTGTGCTGCAAGTCCATGGGGAGGGAAGGAAGGAAGAAGCAGGGTTGTAAAACAGATTTTGTTGTGTTCTTTTTCCCTTCTCTTACCCGTGACACTAGAAATACATCTGAAGAATTTCTGCCCTTGCACCATAGCACACTACTTGTTCGTTCATGCCAACAGTTATCTCCAGCATTGAGCTATGAGTGAGATCAGGAAATTTGTGTGACAAAAACTTTTTGGGTGGAGAAGGGAAGGATAGTGTTGGAAAGATTTGTTTGGTTTATTTTAATCTAGGGGAAGTTGTTGATTAGGGTTCACAACGTGGTATCAGAAATACTTGTGCAGTAAATTTCAGGGAGATTGGAATTGGTGATAACAGGCAGGAATTTTTAAGAGTAATGGCTTCAATACTGGCTGAGAGCTTGAAGAAATTAGAGGTGCTGTTCTGTGAATCTGGAAAGGGACAAGGGAAGGAAAAAAGAAAATATTTGAAAACACTACTCCAAGTGCCCAGGACTAGCTAAATCTCTTTAACTCATACTGTTTACCAGACTACAGAGAGTGGAAATTTAGGGCACTATAACATGGCTACCATAAGCAAAAATCTGGACAGAATGCAAAACACCATTGATAGCAACACTGATTCTATGTTTGTTTGGGGTTTTTTATTGAAGACTTGCACTGGAAAGATTTTGAGCTGACTTGTAAATTGGATAGTCTGCATTTCAAAAATTCTTAAACGCTTGATTTTTTTTCTGAGGCTTGGTTTGTTTGGGTTTTTTTAAGCATCAAGTAGTTAAATGCATAATTCCTGTAGTGAATTTTTAATTTAAGGGGCATCTTTAGGGGGCCTGAGCAGCGTTGAGGTTAGGGACTAGGAAAGCCACTTGAGCAATTATGTATAAACAATTCCTTTTTGCTAGATAAAAGGTCTGGAACAATGGGCTGTAAAAGCTCTGTATCTGATGGTGGGATGACTCCTCTGCTGTCAGCTTTCAAATAGCCATCAAGGCCTCCCTGTAAAGATTTTGGCTCAAACCCTGAGACAGGAAATGTCAGGGCAAGTTGGGGGGTGAATCATATTAAGCACTGCCTGGATATGTGGCAGTGTGACAGTGCTGAGAGACTGAGGTAGGTCATGCAGGTCCCTAAGGTATGCCTCATGCCTCCAGAGCTTCCAGAGTGTCCTTGGAATGGGAAGGTCTAAGCCTGTTTGGGATGTTTTCCACAGACTCTTGTACTTACATTTTTGGTTGCAGTTCCCCACTCCAAGTTCATGTTTATAGTACGTAATTGAAACTCTCTTTATTTGTTTTGATGATTTGTCATAAAGATACTAAAACTATTTTTTCTTGGTTTGTTTCTAAAGCTGAGCAAACAAGTCATCATGAAGTGCCTTCTATTACTTTAGAATCCTGATCACAGCTGATTCCAGCTGTTACAGTAGTGTCAATACTTGCATTGGACTTACTGATCCAATTCTGTCTTTTTTAGGTGGAGCCTATCCTTTGGTAAAAGAGTGGTTTGTCTATTTTGGAAATCCTCTCAAGCAGCCGGAGCTGATACAACCTGTACGGCCTTCTGTTACAGGTAGAATGAAAATGTGTTTAAATCTAAACTGAAAGAATGACTTCACTAAAATGAGGTTAACCAATCCATCATATGTTTGATACGGAATCCAGAATGACTGTGGAGGACAAGGAGCTAAAGAACTGCATGCTTGTAATTGCTTTTAATTACCCCTTGTAATTATAATAGGATTCAGCTTTGAGATACATGTTATTGCTGTGTCTGGTTAAACCCAGCTAATTCAAACATCAGTTCTAAAATGCAAACAATTTCTTAGAGGTTCTAAATACTGCCAGGATAAGTGGCATGTAGGGCCATATTAAAACTCGTCCATTAAGCTGTTTGGCAGAATGTGTTAATGGGAGTACTGGAGAATGTAAAAAAGAGTCATTTTTAGATCGTCTCTGACAACCCAGAAAAGATTCCAGCTTTCAACAAAGAAAAATAATTAGGCTATCTGTTTCTGTGAAGCTGTTTCTGCTCTCTTAGGACTTAAGTATTTTGTGTGGTTTTGTCTTCTCTTTGGTAGAAAACACATTAATGAACAGTCTTAGTGAAATTTGAGTTATGAGAAATGTGTTACATTTATGAGGAAGTATCATACATTTCAGTGAAAAGATTGAGCACTGTATATATATAATTGTGTATATACATATATATATATATATACAGTTGTATCATGTAATATAAGTTTAGGATGGGAAGTAAACAATTATGTTATGTCAAGGGGAAAATTGTTCTAGGTGTTCATTTGCCCATGCTATTGTAGTCAACCTTGTTCTCACAGGTCTGTCAAGTCATCTGCTATCAAATGGATCAGCAGCTCAGAGGTTTTTCTAGTCTTTCACATGAAATGTATTTGTTCCATTGGTATACAATACCATTGATATCTTGTTAAGAAAAGTTACTGTCTACTCAACTTTTGGAGGGTAATTACCAGTGGATCTTCCCTCAGCATCCAGAGCCTTCTGTAGTCGTCCTTGTTCTGATCTGGTCTAAATCCGAATTCAGAAGCTGAAATGCAGGCACTTTTTTATAAATTTATAGTAAATTTTCTTTTTAGGTATCCAAAGATTGCATGTTTGTCTTCAAATTTGAAACTCAGATATTTAATGAGAGTCTCTGAATTCAAAGATGAAGGAAAACCAGTTGCTTTTTAGATGTCAGCCTTTTCAAAATCCTTTTTAAAGGATTGTTTGGAAAGAAATACGTTATATAGACAAAGTACAAATGAGTTTTCATTTGATATACAGTAGTTTCACTGTCCAGTACCCCTGACACAATATTAGGGGAGTGGTTATCTAATTGGCTTTACGATAACATGAGATTGCTGTGAAATTTTCGAAAAGGAAAGTGAATATGCAGAGTAAATATTGATCAGTCCGTCCTGTGAAACTGTTTTGTTTCAGCATGCAGTGGTCTGGGAACATGTTGCAAAACAAGGAAACAAAACTCAACGAAGTATAAACCGTACCTATGTAGTTGTATTTCAAATTGTCTGGCAAATATATTGTATTTATTGTTGTGAAATTTTCCATCCCAGATAGTATACTTCCTTCCTCCCTTTCTGGAGAGGAATCCACTTAATCTCATGTGCTCTGGTTCTATAGCTCTGCAAATATGCAACACATAGAACCCACCTTCATGTTGACAATAAACAGGATTTTAAACAAACAGTGTATGTTTGTAGCAACCACGTAAGTGGAGTTTATAAAAACAAAATCTGCTCAGATACAATCTTTACTAACTCAGTAATGAAAGACTGTTCAAGCAGACTATTAAAAAATGGGAGGAGGACTTTTAGTGTTTATTTTTAGTGCTCTGTTGTCATTCCTTCAGCAGACAAATATTTTTCTAAAATTTTTGCAGTCCATATTTGTATGCCTTACATTCGCTCATGCATCTTTGATTTTCCACAGCATGACTTTCTAATTCACCAAATAAGGTTCTCAACAGCACATCACATTTTTCAGACAGGGATCATATTTAGAGCTAAATTTAAAGTTGTTTAGAAAGTTAAGAGTTCGAGGTTGTCAATCAAGATCATGTTACTCAAAAAGCCAAAAAAAATTTTACTAAAAATGTATTTGAAATATCAAAAGTGAAATTAATTAGGGAAGGCTCTTTGTTTTTTTTGAAAAAACTGATAAACGTATCATCAAAAGTACTTTAGAGCTGTACTGAGAATATATGGAAGGTCCTGACTCTTATCAATTTGATTTAGATTAAAAAGCCTAAAGAAACTATGAACTTTCAACTGTAGTGTCCATAATGATAAATATTTTAGATTTTGCATTGATCTTTAAAAAACAAGTAGAATTCCTGCTAACTTTTTGTGTGTGTATAAAACAGCAAAAGTGCTTTGCATCTGGAAAGGTTACAGGTGATAGATTGAATGTTAGCTTTTTTTTAGAAATGAAATATTGAATCCTAAAGGCAGGATGGTAAGGAAGAGGATAACTTATAACATATTTAAAATATAGTATGTATTAGGTATATATATATTTTTTTTTTTGAGAGACAGTCTTCTGAATTAGCATCTGTGCTTGCTTGCATTGTCTGTGTCTCTTTCTTCCTTCTGGAATGAATCTTTTCAATTGAATGAGTATGATCATGATTTACACACATTGGCAGAGCGGCACTTATATTGATAAAAAGTGTCATTGGCAAATCAATTTTGTTAGAAGATCCATGATCCAGGAAAATACTGTTTAACATCCATATCTTGTGAACATAGCAGATATAGTTGATGTGCGTGCAGTTTATATGTAACAGAAAAAGTTCTAAAGTGTTTGCCGGAAATGTATGGAGTATGCTGTTCATTTTATTTCTGAAAATGAGTAGGATATTGTAGCTTCATACCACAAAGTTTGGATGTACTGTCAGTATTCTAATCATTGCATGTTCCATGAATATGCCATGAGTATGTTTAAGTTCAGAATGCTGTCTCCGTCTTTAATGGTCAGATTTAATTGGCATTTGAGTTTATTGGCTGCAGTTGTTGAGAAGTTACTGTTGAGTGTTCCTAGCAAGTACATTTTTATAAACTTGTTTTTATTGTTTGTTATTTACATGAGCATGTAAAAATGAGGAAGTGTTAAAGTTCTATTACTGGTGTTATAAAATAAAATTTCAATAGTCATTACCTCAAATATAAATGAACAGTAATTATTATACATTTATATCTGCATACACAGTAACGATGAGTTTAAAGTTGGTACAAATGTGAGGATCACCTTTGTTTAAGTATTGAGTTAAATGATATAATAGAATTAATGCATTCCACAACTTTTGCATGTATTACATATCCCTGAATCGATTATTGAAATTCCAACAGATGAAATAAATGTTTATGTAGTCCCTTGAAGTGCTTTTGTTTCTCATGCTGCTTTCTATATGACAGTGGCAATACATGTGTGAGTATAAAAGAAAAAGGTAAAAAGTGATTTGGTCCATGCTTTTTCTTTTAACTTGTGGGTTGTCTGTTTTTGTGTTTAGGCAAGTAGTATCTCACCTCCATGGAGGTTTTGTTAAAGCTCCTCTTCTTGAGGTTTTTGAGGGCTGCAGTTCACATAGTGCTGAATATGGTTTTCACGCAGTTTTGTGCATGTTGAGAATAATTATGTTTGCATATGCTTGAGTAATTAATGGGAAATTCTGGTTCCTACAACCCCAACAGATAATTTTATCATTACTAATCTTTATAGTAAAGATGTTTCAATTAGATACATGTAAGTGTGTTTTGGTGTGTTTTCCTTTTGTTACTCAGTTTTGGTTGTTTTTTAGGTTAATTTAGTAAATATATAGACATATTCGGAAAGTAAAATATTTCTCCTGCCTACCCAAATAAATTTCTATTTCAGAAATGTTTTCTAATTACTGTAAAATATGTAGTGAGGATGTACCTAAAGCAGAGAACAGTTTGTCGGTCTACTGTAGATTAATCTTAGATCTGCTGTGGACTGCATGTATGGTGGGAGGGTCATTAAACTTCAGGATACTTGTTTCTTTGTTTTACTTATCTTTCCTTTGATATAATAGTTTAGTCTTGAGTATTATATGGAGTTTTATTACTTGAAGAAGAGATCCTTTCAGAAAAAAAGTGCCTTTCATTGGTGTGTTCCAAAAGGAGACAGCATCAAGTTTCCTTTCCCAGAGTAAATAACTCATAATTTATCAGTGCCTCTTCTTCCCAGGCACACGTAGATGTTTCTGAAAGTGTAAGAAACTGTGGCAGAGATGTCTCGAATTTTTTGTTGAGCTCTCTCAATATAGATCTATAATCTTGAATATTGATGCAGTTACTGGTTTTACTCTGAAGAAGGAAAGATTTCTATTAATACGTATGCCCCTGGATGCAAAAGAGAACTTTCCTTTTAACTGATTCTTGGTGTATCTCCTTGTATACAGAAACCATCAAAA
This sequence comes from Struthidea cinerea, assembly GCA_013397865.1. Taxonomy (NCBI): domain Eukaryota; kingdom Metazoa; phylum Chordata; class Aves; order Passeriformes; family Corcoracidae; genus Struthidea; species Struthidea cinerea. The sequence goes on from VZTI01003361.1 coordinate 361,716, forward strand.
CTATTTGAGTTTACCCATGTACAGATTGTCTCACACATCAGCATTGCTTAGCCTTGGTAGGAAAAGTTGGCTCTGTTTTGGTTTCATACATGTTATTATTCATACATGTTCATACATTTGATTTTTTTCCTGGAAGTCAGTCTCTGCTGTTCTTTTTTTTCTTAAGGCAGCAATTAACCAATATCAAAACCAGTAATGTGAGTCTTACTGTGCTGTCTGTACTACCCCATTGCACTGCCACTATTTGTGTTATCTCCTACCTGCATTTCTACCTCCAATCCAGCAACTGGTATTTTTTCTTAATAATACATTTCCCTTAGAAATAAGGTTAGAAACTTATGGATTGTATGACAGTACTTCTTTTTATGGTTAAAACTTTTGACGGGAGAGTTAGTCTTAAAAATAGTAAAGGAAACATCCATCAGGGAGATAAAGAAAGAAAATACTAACTTTTCTTCTAGTTTCTCCCTCTCCAAAGAATTAGTACCATTTGGTTAATGGGCTTTCCTGGCTAAATAAACATTATCTATGTAGATTTCAGCACCTTGTCACTTTAACCATTTATTATCACCAAGTGTTCCTAACTGGTCTGCAGCTGCTGCACGTCACATAAAAAAGGAAAAGGTGTTACCAAATGTAGCTTAATTAGTCTACATTTAAAATTCACACCTCATTTTATTTAACTACAGAAGCAGCCGTACTTTATGGTACAATTCTGTGTTTTATTGAGATTCTCAGGCGTAACCAGTTAGCTGTTCTGTTATTTCACGTGCATTAGTGTTTATTTTGATAACAGATTAAATGTAATTTAAATGAGGAGCAAATTTTGCATTAGCCCACACGTGTCACAAGCTGGGAGATGGCAGCGTGGGGTAAATATTAAGGATTTAGAGACAAGCATGAATGAGACTGGAGAAAGTCTGGAAAGATACATTATTCATAACTGATGACAGTTCTTTTGTGTGAGTTTGCAACAGTGTTTCATACAGTAGCCTAGGACGTGAAAAGTACCAGATCGCCTGGTTTTTGTTCCCGAGTGGGAACGTGCTGCAGAGGATGCGTGATCCCCACCGAGCAGCACAGGTGACCAGTGTGTCCATTAAAACAGGTGACCATGAGGGAGACAGTGTGAGGATCTTTCGCGGACCCCTGATGTGTTAAGTCTAGGAGAGAGAAGAAACAGATCTGGTCGTTCTCTGCCGAATCACTATTTTATGATGAAGTGAGCCTCTTTTAATGCTGTGGATACCCAAGGGAAAGAACACACTTGTAGGCAAACTTTGCCGTTGCATAGGTTAAATGCCTGCTGTCTCAAGGTTGTCTGTGTTATTGTAAGAACTGAGTTCAGTCCACTCTGCTTAAACATGACTGTACTCAATAAATTTTATTTAAATTACAGGCCTTTTTTTTTTTGGTTAATTTTTTTTTTCAAATGCAAGTTTTGTCAAATACATTTTGTTTTTGACTCTGTGGTCCTTGCAAGTGCCAAGAGCAGATCAGTCATTTCCTTTCAGATTGTAATGAGGTCGACATGTTTTATCTTGTTGCTGCCAAAATAAAATAATGGATTTCTTTTGTAGGTGGAACACCTAATTTGAAAACACTGTGGCTTGCCAAAGGGCCTGACATGGAAAAGCAACGGTATAGTACATTTCTGGCATGCTTTTACCTTCAAGATGAGATGGAAGAACTCCAAGCTCTGGAAGCACCTGTTGCAGGATTCTGCTGCTTGCTGGCCTATCTGATGATGCAGGTAAGAGGGACAGTTGCTTTTTCCTCAGTTGTCAGCCCTGATAGATATGAAGGACAAATAAACTGGTTTTTGCTAGACTGTGCTGGGCATTTCTCTTAATCCTCACTGTAGGCATAGCTGATCAAATATAATAGTACTGCATTACAGTATTTTTAATTACTCCACTTAACGTGCACCATCCTGTTCAAGAAATACTTGGGGTTTTTAGTAGCTAATCATAACTCTCACATGCCCATGACAAAACCCCTTGGGCAGTCTAGCAGAGAGAGTAAAAACTGAGGGATTTTCCCTGCTCCTTGGGACCTGTTTGTAAATTAAAGTTGCTCCTTTTGTGTTTCCTGCATGTCATCAAAAGGAGACATTCCCTCAGGTGACTATGCAGGCTGTGCAAACAGACAATATAAATATGTAGTCAGCTTTCACTACTTTTTCATGGCATCTTGTCAGTCTACTAATTTTCAAGCCAGGATTGAGGATATGGCGCTTCTCATTAAATTCTGAGTAATAGGGGATCATTAGGTAGCATTTCTGTTATAATTTCAAACACTTGTCAGCCTGCAGGCTACCTTAATTGCAATAAAAAGGGACACAAGATTAAATACAATATTGTTTCATTATTTACTTTTCTCTTAGGTATTTAATATATTGTCTGTACTTGCCACATTTCAAATGGTGATCTCACAAGCAGATTTTCCTCTCTGAGGATGAGCAAATTATGCTTTTATCTAATCTGATAAGATCAGCTTCACTTGTACTTAAACTGAACTCCATTTTGTCTTTTGTGTTGCTTTTTTAGATTTCACTTTCCTCAATAACAGATTTGTACTGGTGTGTGATACATGAAAACAAGTTCTCCCTGACTTTTCCTTTCATTTCCCTTCATTTGTTTACTCAAAGTTAGATGACATATTGAGGAAGTACATGTGGGAACTACCTAAATGATCCATATAGGTCTTTTTTTTTCTTTCATTTTTGTATAACAGAATACAAATTGAAAATTTTTTGAAGATAATACTTACTAAACATCATTTCATGCCTTGCAGTTTCAAGTCAGCAAGATATATATATATAATGTACCTACCTTTTAACATACTTGAAGTATTTTTCCTATTTGGATATGAAAATGCAGTTTCATTTATCACTATTTCACTTATTTAGTTAGTTATTCTGTGCACCCTTTCATAGCATGATAACTAAATTATTTGAGAAGGGTTTCTTTAGTGGGATTAAGAAGAGGAGTAACAGGATGGAACACCTACAGAAATGTGGATTTACTGAACCTTGATCACAGGATATTAATAAAATAGAAAAAAAAAAAACCAGCTTGTCAGGAAAATGGTTTTCAGAACTTATTATCCAATGGCTACTGTTATAAACAGAGATGAAACCAGATTTACAGCTCTTGCTTTCAACAGGAATAACAGCAGAGAGATGATGCAAAGGGCTCAGTTTGATGGAAGGTTTCTCATGGCAGTGCCAGTTTCTCAAGAACTTCCCCATTTTCCTGATTCTCTTCTGCCCTCTGAGTTGCACTGATACAATCTACCCCATGAACCAGACTAGGGAATCGATTTGGAGTAAAATATCTTTCATTGCTGTGTTATTTTAAACTTTGGTTATTTCTCTGATATTGTCTGTTTGTTCTCTTGGGATGTTTGAGAGGAAAACATGAGAGCAGGAGTGTCAGTAGCCATGCTTTGAGCTGACCACATTGCTTCCATTTGTTTTATAGCTGAGAAAACAAAGCTTGTCTAACTGTGACCTGACTCTTGTCTTTACCCTTTAGTCTTAAATTTTTATTAGAGAAGGAAGGTGAATTGTTTCCTCAGAAATTATTTAAATTGAGAAAATTGTAGGTTGCCTTGAAGCAGGCCTCAAATCTTCCCTCAGCTTGTGTGAGGAAGAATAAACTTCTTAAAAATTTCATTGCTTATCATTTAATCTAAGCTAAAAATGGGAGTTTTGCAGGAACCAGCATACTGACCAACCCATCTGGCTTCCTCAGAATGTATGTGCAAGTATTTAATGAAAACTTCAGATGCATTTTTTTAAAGTAAGGAAAAAAATTCCAATAAACAGACATTAACTGTGTAAAAAAAGTGTTTATATGAAAGATATTTTTTTCAATGGTACCTTTTAAATATTCTCCAAATTAAGAACAAAAATAGTGAAAAAAACCCGAAATATTAGGTCTGTCTTTAAAGTTGGGAGAGGAGGGAATGAGTTCAAATCAAACTGTGAAGCCGCCAGACAAAGGGGACATTTTCTCTTTCAATTTCTAACAGTTTTGGAATAAATCTGACAGTGGAATTGTGATAAGTCACCAAGTTTGATTACTGAATAAAATATTTCTCTAAAGAAGTGTTTTTACGTTCATAAGCATTTTTGGCTGATCTGCTCTGTTAGGGGCATTTTCTTGCTGTTGTACTTGCAATCAATCTTTGATTTCCTTTTCTTAGGACAAAATTGTGCAAGTATTAAGAATTGTTTTGTAGATAAAAGTCACTTTTTGTGTTACTTCAGTGTATAAAATGTGCAGGTTTAGTAAACCTCTCTTGTTGCCAGCTACACAAAGGTGACACCTGACTTGAATTACAGGGTAAAGTAGGGCCATTATCAGATCTTAGCAGTCAGGTGGAGTTAATGAATACCAAGGAGCATTTTCAAAGCTTAAAATGTTTCTGATATCACATTCTTGTACTTTATGCAAGATTTAACAGCATCATAGAGGGGAAAGTATTTTACAGTGGGACAAGCAGTAGGGCCTGATTTAAAAAAAAAGTATTTCTGAATAGTGGTTGAATAATTTTTATCCTGAGGAGGAAAGAATGGGTCACTCCTTCTAACCCAAAATATGAATGACATAATTATAGATAACCTCTTCATGGTTTTTTTCCCCTGTTGCTTTACATCAATACTTTTTAAAAAATTTTTCTCTCCATTTTATCTGTCACTAAATAGAAACTCTTACTGGATTGAAATGGAATATACCAATCTTCCCCCACAATCAACCTGTTAAAAGAAAAGCAATGCAGAGTTTTAGGCAGGCTCTTAAGTGTTCTGTAAGCCCACAGTGCACATTTCCACACTTTGCAAGAGAAACCTTTCCTCAAGTTCCAACTGATAAGGAGTTGTAATGCTTTATGGCTCTCACTTTGGAGCTCTCTGTATGTCCTCAACAGTTGTAACAGATGTGTGGTCTTGATGCACATCTATAATCTACAGTGTTTTATAAGAGGAAGGAAAGGATTAGAGCTCGACTGGTACTGTCATGGAATCATCCCAGCTGGTCTCAAGGTGCTGTCTTTCTTCTGAGCTGATCATCATGTGCCTCTGCAAAAATCTCAAAACCCTTTTTCACAGCAGAAAAAGTGCCCATTCCCCCTTTGCTGATAGAAGTAAACTGTTACGTACATTTGGAATTGTCATTTCTGTTTCCCCACTTGAACGTTTCAGGTTTTAGTTTTGAGTTTTCCCTGCTTCCATATGCAGCCTTAAAATCTGAAAGAAATCAAATATGTTTTGATAAATCCTGAAATTTAGGTTAAAATAGGTAATTGAAATATTTTAGAATATTTTTGAAATTTCCAACAGATAAATTTGTAAGTATTTTTAAAAAATCCTAATGGTCATCATGTCTGTGGCTCATTGAGGTGGTTTTTGTCCTGTGTCTTGGTTATAGAGCAATTTTTTTTTAAAATATTTTTTTTTACTATGCTTGATGTTACAGAGAGGGAGAAATTTCCTGTTATTAAGAAAGTGCAAGGGAAGTGGAGAAGGGAATAAATGAAGGGTGGGCACTTTGTTTGGTGTGTGGAAATCCATGTGTATACACTATACACAAGTGTTAGGGTATGCACTTCAGTCAAGCTGTGAAAGAAAGTATTTTGTTCCCTGTGTGTTTTCCTAGATGATGCATTCATGGTGGTCATCATCACATGAGGTCACTGTTCTAAGTTGGATGTGCTTGAGCAAGAGGATTCAATTTTCAGAAAGCTCCTCTTCAGAGCCTTCAGATAATATGTTAATTTTTCATCTGTTTTAGGTCAGTAGCCTCTCTCTGGAGGACTTAAATGCATTTCTGGCACTCATTCTCTGCCTCAAAGGGAAGTCAGCAGCTCAACTGACAGGCCTGCAGGTATGGACTGGAATAATTGTGTAGCATAAAATACTCATTGTAACGTTATGATAAATATTTTAGGGGTAAATCATTCTACATTAATTTTTTTACAGATATAGGAGCTAGGAGTCATGGAAAATATATAGGCTTTTAATGTGCTACACTTCATGTGAATACTTATATTTGTTAGTCACACAAGAAATGAAAATGGAAGGGACATTTTCTAGTGGTTGCAGTCCTAGAGTGAGCAAATTAGTCTCAGATTTCTTCCTTCCTTAGCTTCCAAACTTCCATCTGATGAAAAATTGGTAACAGTGAATCCTGTCTTACAACATTGCTTCACTTTTTTTTACTGAGGAGGATTTTGGGTTTGGACATAGGTTGTATGAAAGCCACTAGATTAAATTGAATTTTGGTATTACTACTTGAGGGAGAATATAAACAGTATAAACCTAACCAGAAAAAAGTTACCTAATGTGACTCACTGCAGTGAAAACCATTTGGATTACACTGTTCTGTAACTCTTCAGAAGTTGTTTTAAATATTTTACATATACTCCATGCAAATCTGTCTTTTCCTTTCTTATCTTCTGCCTTTCCACACGTGGATTGAAGATGGCTATTGCAGAAGAACCATTTAAATAGTTCTTCCTGCAAATGAAATTATGCAAGAGTATTTTCAATTTCATAGCCTGAAATTGTAATCAAAGTATTAGCAGTGTACGGCACAGATCCCACATGCCAATGGCTATTTGAGTGGTGGGTTTATATAAACTAAGTGGGAAAGGGTTAGAAGTGATTAGAACCTTAACATCTCTTTGTTCTGTAAGTCTTCCTTATATTTCCAATAAATTCCCTGTTTCTTTGAACAGTCTGTGAGACAATTTTGAAAGTACTTTTTGTTGATCTCAAGGTAACACTCCTGTTACTATCCATTTGTTTCTAGTGCACAAGTACCAAAATAACAAAACTAGTGTGATTCCAGTTCCATTATTTGACTCCTTGTAACAGGTGAAGTCCAGGCTCCTGTAAGTTTTTTTCAAACTCATCACAAATTTGTTTTGTAGCTGTGGATCGAGTGTTAGATCTGTGTACCAAAAGAGAAGCAATGAGGTGAAGGCAATATGGAAAAGAGCAGGAATGTAGGATTTCTTTCTGTCAGGTACATTACTGCACATAGTGTTGCACTCAACATTGTGAGGATCAGTACTTCATCAAGCCTGCATGGCAGTCATTCAGCAAAAGAATAAAGGAAATAAAGCCTAAGCAGGAAGTGTTGAAACAACTTGTTTATAGATGCACTTACAGGGATTATTACATAAGTTTCTAAAGTGCTTCGAAGTTTGTTCTGCTTGAGTTAGCGGTTTTTGTGTGATTCATTTGTGTCGTGGCTCTTGGAAAATATAAATCTGCATCCAAACACGGAATATTAATCAATGTGTGCTACTTATCAGCATTGTACTGATTCAAAGTTGTTCACAAAATTTTGTTACTTACCCACAAGGCTTATGGCAGGTCAGCTGTGCACACAAAAGTACATGAAGTGTGAAGCTGGTCTTACGCTGTGTCGTGGATCACTCTGGACAGAGTGTTGTTGGAATTGACTTCTGCATGCCACTGGCAAGTCCTTTCCAAAGTTGTGTCCCCCTACTGCTTATATAAGCCCTGCATGCACTGTCCCACAATGCCTTCTGCTGTGCTGGAAATAGCAAAAGATTCATGTAACATAGCTGAAATGGTTTGTGTCAGGCTACTTTGTAGATCAGCTCCTTGTCTTATTTTATCAAAATTCACAATAGTGCCTTTGGTAATAGTTTGAGCCAGAATAAATTCTTCTGAAGAGAATAGTGAGGAAAGATTTTGGTCTCTTTCTCTTCTGAGGTTGTGAATACATAAATAAGAGTTTCAAAACTTTCCCTCATTGCCTTCAAATTAACCTCTTTTCCTGTGTTTTGATGACCTGAATTTCCCTGTGGAAAAAAGTTGCTGTTTCACAGTTTTATGTGTATCTGTGTCTTGTCAAGCTGTATCAAGAATAGAGAACTTAATAATGTCCGGGGAATTTTCTCTTGAAAGGGCAGGAGACTAAATAAATAGAATATCTTATACAAATATTCTAAGAATAATGATCAATAAAGCAGGCTGTCTGAGAATTATCATTCAAGCATCTAATTTTCAAGATCCCATCTCAGAATAGCTTAAACCGTTTTTACTCATTGCTGTGTTTATGTAGTCATTTTACAAAATTGACTTATGCTCAACAGAGTTATTGTGTTATTTTAAGTTAGTGAGTGGGGTATAAATAGGTATTTAACAGCTTAATTTTCTAGATGTTTGTGTTTAAAATCAAAGGAGCCAAGTGCAATGACTTACACTAGTACATAGTTAATTAATAAATGGAGTTTATAGTAGGAAGTCAGGAACAGAGTTTAATGTGTTTACCATACTTTTTATTTTCCATTGAAATGTTAAAAGTGATCCCTAGAAACAACTTAATCACAGAGCTTTCAAGGAAGTTATGGTAAAATTAATCAGCGTCTCCAAAATTTTATGAAGATATTTTCTCATTTGCCATTTTGTACTTAACATTATAGTATTATTTGAATGTAGATAAAATGGTTATTTCTTGTGATCAATTCTGTAAAGTACACTAATTTGATTTTTAAAAAAAATCTCTTTCTGTAAAGAAGGCCATTAGCAAATATGTTCTAGCAGAAGAATACTTCCACTATGAAATATGAGAGAAAATATAAGTAGAGCCTGTTCTCATGGAATGAAGAGAGCCTTTCAGCCTTCACTTTCAAATCTACTTTCTAATATGCTGTCCATATTTCATAGTTAATGAGATCCATAAACCCACAAGTCTGTGAAACAGAAATGTCTATGGTTTGAATAAAGTGGGTTAAAGCCATAAAAAATATAGTTTATCTCATGCTGAAAGAAAGTGGGCTGTGGACATGTAACTGCACTGTACATTAAATACTACTTTCTGAGAATAACATAATGTTTATACATGAAGATTTGATTATTTTCAAGATCGATGGTTTCAAAATACCAAAATGTGCACACCATAGAAAAGACATTTTTCTGGTTAGATTTTTTTCTAGTTTTCTTGTGCTGCCCCCCTTATATGGTAGATTAGCATTCTCCTTTGCCCAAGCCTCCCATAGAGCTTATACATAAGGTCAGAATTAAATTTTGGACCCCAGGTTGTCTATTTCCCTTCTTTCTATTTTAATCTGGTGTGTGGTGTTGGCAAAAACCCCAGAGAGCCATCAGTCTAACTTTGAGGCCGTTGCAGAGAAAAAGAGGCACCAGCAGTTGTGCTTCCAGTCTTGTTTCTTATGTTGTGCTGGCCCTGGTTGTTTACAAGTGCAATTATAGGTCAGCTTTCACCAGTAATGCGTGTAAAATACTGCCCAAACAGGAAAACCCATAGTGACTTGTAAACACATTTTTTCTAAGATGGCTCTAGATATGTGACTATATGAAAAATTTGTGTTGGAGGTGTAAAGCTGTGAATCACATCTTTTCTGAAATTTGTGACCAAAGATGAGATGGAAAAATTTGGTTAAAAAGGAAGTACAAACTGGAAATTGGTAGATGAATTTTGGGTCCTGATACATGATTTTAAAAGTGAAATGTATGTCAGAAAATAGGAAATCCAAGTTAATAGCTGGTACGTGAGTGGGCATACACATCACTGCTGGAATTTAGGTCATTTGCAAACCCTTTCTAACTTTGCTCTAAGATATCCCGTTATGCCAGGATACCTGCTTAAGAGTAATTACATCTTTTGTGCCCCTTGTGAAAGGAGTAGTTTGCCTGCGTCTGAGGTATAAGACAGTCAAGCACTGAAGTATATTCCTTCAATTTTTTAAGAGCTTTTTCTTATTTAAAATTATTACTGATATGAAATGAGCACAATCATTTTAGATCTGAAATTATAAGACTCAGAGAGTCTTTGCAACTTGATTGCAAATGAGCCATCACACAATATGTATTAGGTATTATTTAACTAGCTTTTGGAATAAAAATAATAAATACTCAGCAAACTAGTTAACTAGTTTGAAAGCTGGCAATAGCTTTAGCAAGAATTTTAGTTGCACAGAACTTTTGAGTATTTTTCATTGTACAGTGTCATGGAAGCAAAATAACCTTGATTTTATACCTTGGTTTACCTTGGTGTTACACCAATACTACAGAAGATATTTTTCTCTGAATATTTTCCTGAGGGATACTTAGCCACATCCATTTAAAATAGCAATGTGTTTTAGAGTCGTAGGTAATAGTGTAGGTGTCTTGGTTAGGATCCCTCAGATTTAAAGAAGGACATTGCTACATCTATTCTGTATTTTTTTTTTATTTTTCTATCCCATGCAGGCAGAAAAGCATAAATAATACCCAGATTCTGAACATTTGGTAATGTCGATCTCCTGATCTATTTGGCAAGCCAAGCTATGTTTGTCAACACCATTACATGTGATATTTTTCAAACAGGCCCCAAACAACTTTTGTGAGGTGTCTGTATTTTTCAAAATACGATTGTTGGAAAAAATCCTTCCCCCCCAGGAAGTGTATGTTTATTGTGTCTGCGTGACTGTTTTCTAATTAATATTTGCTTGAAGTCTAGTTGGATTGAGTAAAACATAAAATGCAAGTAAGAATATTGTAAAGATCTTTTGGATAAACCCTTCTTATATACAAAAGACCTGCTTCTATGATATACATTAGTATTAACTAAAATGGAATTTGAGTGCATTCCCAGATGCTTTACTGAATCAGGGTTTATATTCCTTCAAAATTTGCATCTGTCAAAAGTGTTTTAAAAATTATAGGCAAGATTGTAACTGACAGGTGGTGGAGAACAGAGGGGATTGAGGTGATTTGCTGATCTTGGCGTTGCTTCCCAGCCCATTTTCTCATCTGCGGTCTTTAGGTTTTCTCAGTGTTCTGGGCTAATCTGGAACTAAAGTGCAGCAGTATGGGATGTGATTTCGAGTTGGGATTGGTTCAGTCCCTGCTCAAAATTAGAAATATTCTTCTGATATACTTAAGATAGTCTTAAATGAGCCAGTCCAAATGGAACAGTTCCAGTCCACTTGCATGGGTCAAGCATTAGTGCAAATACAGTTATGTGTCAGGAGCTGAAGTTACTCACTGCTTACAGTACTTTTCAAAGACCCATCTCTAAATCTGTGGCTGTTTTCATAAGCATCTTTTGAAGTTCTGAAGAAAGTTTTCTGAATCCACTGACAACTGGCTCTATCTTTTTTGCTGCTGTTGGTTCAGAAGCATATTGAAAAGAAATCTTAGGCTTAACTAACCTATTCAACTTGCAGACAAGATTGGTGTTCTGGCCCACTCTCCCCATTTTCTTCTTGTCAAAATTTGCTGTATTTATTAGTATTATTAGAGTCTATTTCCCTGAACATTTTTTGCAGTTGACATAAGCTCCAGTATCAGGATTCACACAGCTGTGTGAATTCTATTATATATCATTGGCACAAATACAAACCATAGCATAACTAGATCACAGAATTGTCAAGTTTGGAAGAGACCTTCAAGATCATCTAGTCCAACCATAAACCGAGCACCACCATATTCACTCCTAAGCAACATCCCCAAGTGCCACCTTCAGTTGCTTTTTGGACACTTCCAGAGATAGTGACTTCACCACCTCTCTGGGCAACTTACTCCAGTGCCTAACTAGTCTTGCAGTGAAAAAAATTTTCTGTTATCTAATCTGTATCTCTCCTGGTGCATCTTAAGGCAATTTTTCTCTCGTCCTTTCACTTGAGAGATGGCAGAAGAGACCAAACCCCCACCTCACTACAGCCTCCTTTCAGGTAGTTGTAGAGAGCGGAGTTGTAGGTCATCTCTTCTACCTTGTGAAAAAAATTCATTCGTTTAAATAGATTCTGTTTGCCCAGGGAGAAAATGTTGAGCAAGGTTTTGAGCAAGGGTCTTAAAAAGAGGATTTTTATTCCCTTGGGGAAGATGGTCTTGCATTTTTCTGCATAATTGTGTAAGTTTGCTGTGCATTTCTGTGAGTTTTCCCCTTTACTGTCCTGTAGCTCATTATTAGCAAGGTTTCAACAGCATGGAAATAGCAGCAATGTTTCAGTTATAAATTGCTTTTAGACTGTATATAGCTTAAAGGATATTTCAAGATGCTTAAATTAAAAGACACTCTGGAATTTCAGATAACAAAATTACTGTTAATTTTTAATCCATGCCAAATAATATTGCAGGAAGTGAAACATAGTTATTAGTATTGAGGGTAATAAAGCTCTCCCAAAATATCAAGCAAACTGACAGCTTTGAAAAAGTCAGAGATAACTTATTACAGAGAGGGGAAAATAAATATTTCTGGTATCAACTCTCATTTTCCTCCCAAGTTTGTGTTGGTCAAAGTGTACGTTTACTCCTGAGTTCAATAGTGTTCACTTCCTTGCATATGGTATGCTAGAAGGAGCGAGCAGCCCGTGAGCGTGGGAGGTGGTGTTTGCACGGCGTAGGCGGGGTTGCTCCCCACTGCCTTTAAGGGCTGACCTGTGTCCCCCCAGGGCAGGTGACGTGCAGGGGCTGGAGCAGGGAGGGAACGGAGCGTGCCATCAGGAAGTGGTGGCACGCGTGCACCTGCCCGTCATCTGCTCGGGGCTGCCTGCACCTGCCTGCGCGCCTCTGTCACGCCTGAGCAGGAATGCAGGCTGCACATCTGTCCAGGCTTTCCCTGCAGCAGCAGATGGCTGTGTGTAACTTCAGAGAAGCAAAATGTTTTCTCAATGAAATGAGCCACTTGGAGGTGGATGCATTTTTAGGTGTATGGTTGCAGTGCTTTGGTGGACGTACTGGAGGTTTTCAAATTATTATAGTAGAAAAGTTCGTCTGGAAGATATCAGGAACAGCAAGGCCAACCAAGAGCTGATTTGTTCCCTTTCTCTTCAAATGTATTCTTGATTGACGTGGTCATTGTCCAGAGGTTAAAAGTCAACACAGTGTCCAGTTCCTATCTGTTGCTTCTTCTATGACTTTGGTCAAATTGTTCAGTTCTTTCTTGTATTTTAGTTCTTGCTTCTAACAGTCATGCACCAGTAGTCTCAATAATAAAAGGTTTTTAGCCAAAAGTGCTGTGTAAATGTGAACTTTTAATATGTTAACATTAATATGGATGTCATACATATATTCTCCTCCCCTTCATCTTTGTTTTGGGGTTATTTCATTTGATGTTCACTGAGAAACAGCTGAGATGTGGTTGAAGGAACTTTTTATAAAGAAATGGAGCTGTGTTAAGAGAAAAGTGATAAGAGTACATTGTAATATCCCTTACCAGCATTATTTTTTAGCATCTTGAGACATCATCACTTGTTTAGACGTTCTAATCCCAGTGTTACACGTGAGGAAAGAGCACACAGGGACAATAAACACCAAATGTGTAAAGGTTGTTGTGTATTACCTCCAAAGAAAATTAGTGATTTATGGAGAGATTTTGTTTATTGTTTAGTAATCTCATCAGCATGTCTAGTGTCACACCAGCACTATGCACATTAACTAAAAAGGTGTATTACATTCATCTAGGCTGCTGTATATTACCCTGATATGTTTAAAAGAAGAGACATTCAGTTCCTTGCCAAATACAAAGTTATGTAGGTATTGGTTTTAGCAAGGACAGATAATGCATACCTAATTATCTTTTCCTATTTAGCAATAGTTTCCTATATACTCTCTGTGTATCAAATACACAAACACACATCTTGGCAAAAAATGTTTCTATGTTAGGACTTAAGTTTTGTAAGTTCCTCCATGAGAGCTTTACTTTTGAATGTAATAAAAGCAGAGCTATGCCAATACACTTTTAGAAATCCATCCCTCAAGCTGCTCAGTGCTTTTAACTTTCTAGCAAAATCATACAATTTTCTGTTGTATTTGTACCCTGAGGCTTCAATACAATAGAGGAATAGTTCAGGCTAGGAGCAATGGTAAGTAGTATTTTTCAATTACAGGAGGCTGAAAGTGTAGTTGCGTTCTGCAGGAAGTTTATTTTGGCACAGCACCTTCTGCATTAAAAAAAAATAAAAAGGCCCCCTTTGTTTTAAAATGGCTGTGGATCAGTTCCTAAGGCTGAAATGTTATCAGCAAAGTGCCTGCATAGTCCAGTGCTGGCTGAAGGACTGCGATCCCAAAGTTTGGCTTTTTACAGGGCATGCATTTTCCTTAAAACAGCATTCTTCTCTCTGTTCAGTATGTCTTTAAAAATGGCCAAGTTACTCTCACATAAACTCTTTCCCTGTTTATTTTTAATTTGCTCTGACATAGTGCAAATACAAGAAAATGTAGAATACTACATGTAAGTAATCTTTTTTTTCTTTAAAACCTTTATTTGTAGTCAGTTCTTGAATAGCTCAGAAGACCATCTTTATGCAACAGCTGTGTGCACCAAACAAGGATTCTCTAATTTCTCTGTATGAATTCATCTAAACCATAGCACAGGGTTGGCATTCTTGTGCCAAAATGCAGCAACTTTCAAGCTGTGTATGCAGTTTTCCATTTCAAAAGGAATAGGTGTTCTGGAAGTGGATACTCTATTGCAGCTTAGTTACAAATGAATTCCTGATCTCTTGAACATACCTGATCACAGGCTAGAGTTTGTCAGTTTCCTTCACAGGTCATATGAAATGCTGCTGCGTGACTCATTTGATTTGTCTTGGACCTTGAGATTGTCATGAAATAGAAGCAGACAAGTTCTTCTTTTCTTCTTCAACCTGTGGACTTAACACCTAGAAAATTCCTTAGCCAGAACTGTTTACCATGGACCGTATCACTTCAAAGGGTGAACCGCAGTATCAACAATCTTATTGTGCAGCTGCTTTGCAATACAAAGAAACCCAAGGAGAAACCAAAACCAACAAAACCTGTATTGCACTGGCAAACAATATTTGCTCTACTGGAATTCTCTACACTAAGTATCTCGGTTCAATGACAGTTTTATTTGAAGAGCTTATGACATGAATAACAGTCGTGATAATGTTTCTGGAAGCTGCAGTGCTTCAGACATGCTAAATTTTGCCTAATCTAATTCTGCTGAAATTCACTGATCTTTCTGTTGGTTTCAGTGGGAAATAAATCAGGCCCTTAAGAAGTATAAACTCAAACAGCTTAAGAGTGGGGGTGGTCCTACATTAGGACAATTGAATAAATCTTGGACTTCTACTCTGAATCTAGGGAGGGAGAAAAAGAAGACTAATTTTCAAGCTTGGCTAATTAAGCCTGGGACAATTGTAGCAGTGAACTGAGCAGTTGCAGGCCTAACTCTAGATAGAGTCTGACTGTGGAAGGACATCCTGCATTAGCAAAGGCAGCCAAGCACACTCTGCTGAGTAGTTCTGTTGGTGGCAGAATTTTTACTCCTAAAACTTTTTTCCAGGGACCAGTCCTATGATTAAACAAAGGGATAGCAGTGGATTAAGGTGCGGGTAAGGACTTGAGATCAGGAGTATGGTCAGGATGAGGTAGCAGCAAATGAAGACCCTCATTTTGAAGATTCTGGTAATGGAGCTAGACAGTGTAGAGTAGAATACAGAAATATATAGTGAGTGTCAGAAAGTAAAGAAGTGGAAAAAGTTTGATGTTTGAAGGCTTACAGTGGAAAGTTACTGGGAGAGAAGTGACCTTTTGCATGCTTTTTAAATATTTTCTCTGTGTCCTCTAATAATGTTTGAATGTGTTGGCCAATTTCAGCTGCGTTTGACAGAGATGTAGGAGTCTGGGAGAGCAATACTTACTGCTGGTTGTTTTAAATAGCCTGCAGAGAAGGCACTCTAAGTTGCCCAACAGGAGGAAACTTTAGCATGGCATCACTTTATTAGGGCATCCATGTGAGAGGGAGGCATCGCAACAGGCACAGGGAAGAAAATTCTAATAATTACTGAACCACTTCAGATGCCAGTGACACAGCACATTCAGGAGCTCATCAGTTCGTGGTGCAGATGTACCAGGAGTCTGCTGGCAGTTTGTCACCCATCAGGGGGACAAACTTTATTAGTTGCAGGGCAGGTGGAGCTACTAATACTTTGCCTTCTCATAATTCCACAACATTTAACTGTTGTATGATTTTGAAAAAGGAAAAAAAAAATCAGACTACAACAATTTTCAGAGTACCAAACTAATAAAATATATTTTCCACTACCAATTAAATTCAATATTATCTATGTGATGGAAAGGTGAGGAAGTTCGAGGATAAGTATGTCACCAAAAACATGAGCAAATATTTAAGACACTAAAAATTAAAATCCAGATGAATCCATTCACTTTTCTAGAAGGGACATGGCTGCTGGCTGGGCTACAGTCAGATGGTTAGCCTGATGACTATAAGTCAAAATTGATGTGAACATTCTGTAGATGTCACAGGTATTGTGGACTGTCATAAGCTCTTTAGATCAGAGTTGAGCAATTGTGGCTAAAATAAGAGAGGTAATGTTATTTCAGTCTTTCCACAGGTGTTAACATGCTGTCCATTGCAGAATTGAATAAATAAGCTGAGAGGACTAACCTTTTTACCTGTGAAATTCATTATCCCAGAAGTGTCACTTATGCTGGGGTTTGTTGTGGATATGTTTAAGAGTTCTGATAAAGGCAACTGTTTCTGAAAATTAAACAAGAAATGAGATGTAATCTTTGTGGAACTGAGGGAGATTTTTTTTTCTGGTTGTAAATTGGTTAGCAGTAGTACTTTTGTGTTATTATTTGTAGAGTGCTTAATGGTAAAAGCAATTTTTAATTTTTTTTTTTTACGTTTACTTCAGTGGTGGTTTTGGTTTAATGTAAATAAGAGTGTTGTTCCACAAAGAGGTATCATTTTACATCAAAGTCCTGATAAAACCCAGTAAATAAACTTTCCTGAACATATAAATACTAAACAATTGGGTTGTTTACAGCTAAATATTTACTTCAAAGTCTTAGAAGTGTTTAAAAACTGGTTTTTCTAGTTTCTGTTGCAGCCAATGCTCTCATAGGATCTCTTTTCAATCCCCATTTTTCTTTGCACACACCTTGTTTAAGCAGGAAGAGCTTAATTTAAGCCGTAATCTTTTATCAGAATAAACCTTGGTCTGTTTTCAAAATACTGGTGCTCCTCTCCCCCCTCAATTTGACAGGTCCCAGCAGCTTATTGCTTAAAGCTGACCGATGCCTAGTAAATGCACTGTTTCACCAGCCCACCTCTGTAGGGTGACACTCCTTAAATTTACCAACATTGCACCAGTTTAGGTGATCTTTCTCTCAAGAAGAGAGAATAGAGCTCCAGTGTGCAGGGGCTTTCACATCCTTTGCCAACTCCCACGGGAAATTTATACTAATGGCTGAAGGCAGGACGATCTGATCTCTGTCTTTGGGCTGAGATTGTTCAGTGATGCTTTCCATTGCAGAGACTTTAACTTACGTTGTCATCAGCCAAGCGTTCATCTCTCTGTATTTAGGACACAGTGTGCCTTAGTGCTCTCAGGCAAAGCTAAGCCTTACTGTTTTAATGACGAGTTCCTGAGATAGGATCTACCTGCTGCCTTTATTGCTCAAGCATAAATTGCCCGTGGTTAAATATTTGATCATTTAAGATACAGGTGGCTGCTGGGGGAGTTAGTGTAAGAAGCAGCATACTGATGATATACCGGCTGAGTTCAAATGGATCTACAAGAAGCTGGTCAAACTAGACAAGTACACAGATTTTGATCACTACCACTTGAATTCCAGCAGTTCACTGCATGGGACAAATTGCATTGATTTGTAACTATTGTTATTGAATTGATTAATTTTAACTAGAAATCATCAAATACTAACCCATCCTTGAGTTTTATGTTTTCCCTTTTTTCACAAAAACAGGTATGTTCTTTTGTAAGTGGGTGGGGAAGGTGGGGAAGGGAGAAGTGGGAGACATGCCGTACGTAATTTTAAAGTTATTTCTTTCTAAATGTGTATCTCAAAATGTTAGTCACAGTCATATCTTCTGTATTCAACTTCACCACAGGAAGAAGGCAACAGAATAGGAAAAGAGTAAATTTTAACCTAAGTAACAATTATTAATACAGACTTTTTACATTGAAAAAGTGTTCCCAGAATGTTGTTGAAAATCCTACTAAAGGAACCAGTTTTTAAATGAAATGTCATATTTAGTACATTGAGATACAGAGGAGATGTAAAGTAGCACAAGTAAAGAACTGTAAAATTGTCATCATATCTTTTCTCCTTGGTTTCTAGAAATTCAGATAGTGTGATGACTTTGCTGGTGTGTGTGGTTCTGGCCTTCCTTTTTGTCTGCTGACATCTGGCATGTTCAGATACTCGCCCTCACATTTCAACTGTCATAGAACCTATTTATCATTTTGACAGAATTTGATCCCTTTAAACTCCAATCAGTTGAGGGGCAAAGGGTTTTTTTAGTATGCTCCTGGAAATAGTTTGTGCAGCTTTCAAAATGCATAGTGAAAGGTTTACACCTCTATCAAAAAATCTCTTGTGAATCCACAAAGACAAGTCAGAGGACTAATAGCATTTCCTTAAAATATAAAGGTATTTTTATGTCCTGATTATTTTCTAAGTGTTATTTCATTAGATGAAATTTGAACTGGAAATTTGCATTATACAAGATCCATGTATTTTCTCTTCCTGTAAGTTAAAACTGTTCAGCAGGATATGCAGTTTCTCAGTCTAGATTTGCGAAGTGCTCCTGTGAGCAAACACCTTCCACAAAGGTTTGCACCTTCTGCATTGGCTACAGAAAGCTGCAAGCTTCTTTCTGTAGCCAATGCACATGGCCACAGAGATGGGCCTGAACTCAGTGATATAAGTCTATGATGACAGCTCTTCTAGCAAAGAGATTTCTCAAATTGTTAGAAAAAAACTTTATACATAGTGTTGTGGATGCTGTAGCACTTCCCTTGCTCTTTTGAAGTGGCTTACCCAGTTCAGATAAAGCCTCTGCTATCAGTAACCTCTGCTGCAATGATGCTAGAGGACTGTGAACTTTTGAGTTCTCAGTCTTCAGTTCATGCTGGCAAATAGGAAAAGTAATCTTTTTCCCCAGGTGCTGGGAGGGTGGAGAGCTGCCATTGGTAGGCACAGCAGCAGGGGCGCAGCACAGGCAGCTGGTGCAGGAGGAGCAGTTCTCACACATTCCCTGTGTCTCTCACACAAATGTCATCAGCTGGTGGTAGGAGTAGCAGCAGCGAGGTCACAGGGGTGTATCTCACACGGTTCACTGGGGTCCTGAGTTTATAGAAATAGTAAAAAGAACAGACACAATTTCCGACAGGAAGTAATCTCTAGGGTGTAATGCCCTGCAAGACAAGACTTCTTTTCTTTTGGAATTTTCCACTTCTCATCATGACGTCTTAACATTGCAGAAACCAAGCAGTTGTGAGCATTCCCATGGCAAGGCAGCTCTGTGGTTTGCCATGTGCACAGCCTCATTGTTACAGACTCACTGTGCTTTCATTTTCTTTGGTTTTCGTTGCCAGACATGGAAAATAGAAACTATCCTTTAGTGAATGTATTTCCTGTCCTATTAAAATAAAGAAATCACTGTTGATAGCTCTTGCCTTGGTCTTGCTCATGCTAATTTCCACTAAAACACCAAGCCTTACCTGATGTCCCTCACACACAAACACACACACACACATCCTCCACCCCCCCAATACTACAGTGCTTTAGGAAAGTTCTGGACTGATATCCCTAGGCAATGAAGTCTTTTACCTGTAAAGCCTGTCACCAGAAACATTATTTTATCTTTTTGATCAATATGTCTCAAGTGTAATTCAAAAGAGCACAGCTAAGGTTGTAAATGATGTGGACACACTTCCTTAGCAGGTCTTAAGATTTGATCTGGTGATCAGAAACAATCTAGTAAATGCAATATAAGAATCTCTCAGCTGCAACCTGGTAAGTGACTATGTGCACTCTTGCAGTTAACTTTAGTACAAATACTACTAGTTCTCTTAAACCACATTCCTCTTTCAAGTACCCTTCAGCATTGTTGAACAGTTTGCAAACCCCTGCTTTACTTGCCAGAGCAAGAGAGTTATGAGAGTGCATGTAGTTACTAGTCTCAGCTGGCAGAATGGTAGCTGACATCTGGAGGCAATAACTTCCTGAAACTCAGTGGCCTGATCCCCTACTGAAAATATGTTTATTTTAAAGGGAGGGTAGAAGAGAGTCTCCTTGCTCAAGTATGAAGTGTCATGATCAGAAAAATATGGACCTTTCATTTTCTAAATCACTGCTCAAATTCTAGTGGGAGGTGTCCCTGCCCATGGCAGGAGGCTTGGAACTAGATGAACTTTAAGGTCCCTTTCAATCCAAACCATTCTATGATTCTGTGAAATTAGATTGTGTTTTCTGCATTTGTCTGGATGTCAGTGGTTGTCTCCAGTTGTCTGCACTAGCTGGATTTCAACGACTGACTGTCATGTTAGGTCAGTGCCCTGCTGTCCAGCTTGATGCCTTTCCAGGAATCGCTAGAGACAGCAAAAGTTCTTCCCAGAGGGCTCTGAACCTCCCTGCCTGGCACCTCCCTGCCTGCATCTTCATAGCTAGGTCCTCTTTTGCTTTTGCACTGTACAGAAAACAGCCCATGGACATGCACCTCGCATCTTCAAGTCAGCTTAACAGAACCCTACTGCCCCTTGTCTCTGGTTAGGGGTAACCACATCACAGAAGTCAGCTTCACCTAGTCAAAGTATGCAACAGAATTCAGCTCATTTCATAATAGTGCAGAAAACCTAACTCCTTCACCAGGGTCTGGCTCTACTCTCCAAATGATTTGCGATTTTCATTTTTGGAAGAAGCTTTGTAGCTCTTCATTGCTAGCAAAGGTTTCCTGATTTTGTTATGTGGACCTTAGGAAGGAAAAATTCTGATTCATTAGTGCTACATTTCATGGATTTTGCTACTGCTTGTCATTTTTAAAAAAATAAGGCACTGGTGGTGTATGTCCATACCTTTAAGTCTTTTGGAGATCTTTCAAGATGTGAGGTGTAGTAATAATGGTCAACCCTTTCCACTGCATTTCAGACAAACAGTTCACAGCTCTCCAGGAGCTAGGGCTAAGACAATTTGAGTCACTTTTTGCCCTTTCTGTTCTGGACTGTTTTGGATACTATTCCGTTTCTGGTATAATTTATACTGTAAGGGTACAACAGCTACCATGGATTACAGTATGGATGGCCACACTGTTACGAATCTCTCCTGATCCTTACAGACTGGAAAAGGCATTGCTGACTGAGGAGCTTTATACTGTTTAAACAATACTTAAAATCACAGTTCTCCCCATACTGGATTCAAGGTTTTTATATTTTGCTCTGCTCTGTCACAACAGGATGTTAAATTCACCCATGTAGTTTATTTTGGCTGTGAGTTTTAATTGTCTTGTTGAGTTTCTCATTTTGCATTTTCTAAATGTTGTCACACGATTCCAGTATTTCTTCTGGAGGCATCCAGGTTGAAGTGAAATAATTTGACTTTCCAATTACAGTCAAAGGAAATTCTAGAGTGTTTAAAATTAAAGCTTGGATACAATAAACTTTGTTCTGTCAAATCCTGTAATTTAAATGATCTCTAAACTCTGTAACGTTTCTGGGGTAAGCAAACTCTGGAGGGTCAGTGGATCACTGTACACATAAATTTGTACTCCCAGTTCATGTTTTGCATTCCACTAACAGAATTTCTTGCCTGCCAAACTGCTAATGCTTGAAAAATACTATGGAGAATAGCCATTTATTTTGTCTTTCCATTTACATTTTGAATGTATTTGTCTTAAAAGCTTGAGTGAGGTGCTGTATTTGTTAAACTTCCCTTCTTTGACTTTATTGAATAAAACTAGATACAGAATCCTCAGACAAATTCTGCTGTGGAGTAGAGGGCCATCGCTGTCGCAACGTCGGGGCAGTTTATAATTTTCTCTGCTGTTTGCATGTTTAAATGTGATGGCGAGATTCCTCATTCTCCTGGTTTGTGAGACCTGCCTTTGTGTGTGTGTGTGTTTGCAGCTTGCACAAGTGGACTCCAGGGGTGTACATCTGGGCGCTGTCCTGATCCGTGGCCTTACGACTTTGCTCATGGCCAACAGTGCCTGCGGCTTTCCATTCAAAATGGATGATCTGATGCCTTGGGCAGTGTTTGATGGAAAACTTTTTCAAGAAAAATACCAGCAGTCGCACCGAGGTTGCTCTGTGGAAGAACTTTTGGAGGGCAATGTAAGTAATCACTTCCTTTTGGTTCTGTGTTCTTTGTAAAAATGTACCTGTCCATTTTGTTTGTTGTTTTAATATTCATGTTTACAGTGTTCCCCTTTCTTTGTATTTTTCTTCTCTTTCTTATTCCTTTTTCTTTCTCTCCACAAAAAAAAAATTTTAAAAAAAAGTAGAAATACTGAGCCTATGACAGAAGCTGTAATTTTACCTTTATTTTTTTTCCCACTACTCAGAAACTAATGTAAGGAAAATAGTTGTCAATTGCAAAAATGAAAATGCCCATAATAGTTTTCTAGTACTGAGATGCTAATGAGATCTTTTTCCCATAAAATTTTTAACAACGTATTAAGAACACCTTTAAAAAAACATACTGGGTAACCCTAATTTTTAAAATGTTTAGGAGTGATATTTTGAAAAGCATTAAGGAACCTCAATTTTGAGATGAAGGTTTGGCAGATTCAAAGAGGAACTGGAAATCAGAAGAAGGTATATATCCAGGTATTTTTTAGAATTTCACCAAGTACCTTCCTGTAGTTCTAAGTACTTATTTAGTTCTCAGTCCCACTTTATCTTACAAATCTGGGGATTTATAAGATTTGCATGCTATGTTACCAAAAGACCAGTATCATTTCAAACATATCTGGGCAGGGAGGTACCAGAGTCCTGCTGAGCACAGTGCATTGGAGTGGCATCATGTCCAGGCTCAGAGGCAGGCTGTGCTAGACTGGCTGCAAGGCTGTATTGATGCACTGGTGAAGCCTCAAACGAGACCTGCCTCGTGCTCCACCAGCACAGAATATGTGGAGAGATGCTTGGGTAGATCTGCACCCATCTGTGAAGGTAGCTCTAAAGACCTTCAATTAATTTGTCTCTTTTCAATGTGGAACTGAAAAGCCTGTATTATTTAATTACTTCTGAAAATCTTACCTTTGAAATGTTTTTACCTGCTACTGAATGTATCACTTGAGGTTAAAGTAATTACAGAGAAAAAAGGTTTCCATTTTGATTTATTTTAATCTCATGCATTCAATGCCAGTTGTTTTTGTATAACTGGTTTTCTTTTGTGATTTTGTGTCCAGTTACATACCATGCTGGTCTGGAGTGAGGAGTCCAACTCTTGTGGGTGGGTGGAATGAACATGTTTTTAGCATGAAGGAGGAGAATAATCCTTTCCATATGTATTCAATCATATGATTAGGACCATAACCTCTGTCCAAATCCTGTGGTTCCTATTAATTGGTCTGCTGATTTCAGTAGATTTAGATTGGGCTAATGGTTCATCCAGGAATTTCATGCAGGACTTTTGCAAAACAATAGAGGATTTAAAGAATAAATGGGAAAATGTAGAAGTATCCAGATCTGTGTGAAATTGATACTTGTTTTCCATTTGAGTAGAATTCAGGTTAGTGGATAACTGTGACAATACATATTTAAATCTGTACAACAGTTATATTAATTGATATAGGTATTTTTAAATGTGTTATGTTTTAGCTAACATTTTAAAATCTTCGTGTGTTAATATTAGAGTTCTATTTTATTCTGTTTTATAATGAAGATGAAGAAAGATCATACTTCCCTAGAACAGAGTTAGAAATATGCTTGGTCAACTGAAATATCTAGGTTTTTTAAAGCCTGATGCTCTGTTTTAAACAAATGCCAGATAAACTTTTCTGTTATGAGGAAAAATACTCCAGCTATGTGAACTTTTAGAGTAGTTTAAATACCTTTTTCTTTTTTAGGTACAATTTTATGGTACATATATGGCAGAGATATGTACCCAGACTAATAAAATAGCCTTCGAGCTTATCGGTTTGAGGCAAGAATCTGTTTTGGGGAGAATTGCCAAGAGATGCCAGTTTAGCTGGGAACACTGGCAAGGCAACAAGTATATGTGATTGGTTTTTCCTATTATTATAAGTTCAACTTTAATAAATAAAAATGGTGCTTAGTTCCTGGCAGAGCTTAATGTACTGCTGGAAGCCAGGATCTTTCAGCACTTGTTTGTTAACAATCTAACCTTGAGCACCATAAATCTAATCTGGTGATAGTGACAGCCTTGTATTCAGAAAAAAGTTATTCTACATGGGATGTTTTGTTATGGAAAAGAAAAATAACAGGAAAAAGTTACTCCTTTGGTTGTTCAGTGCTTGTCTCCTAACTCCTAGGGTCCCTTCTCTATTTCCTGGACAGTTGCATTACTTCAGGGACTCGAGGCAATCTCAGAATCAGTGTTGTTTTGAATATGATAGGCTTAAATACAGTTAATAGGTTTCTGAAAATTGCAGTGGAAATACACTCCTGGTTAAATATTTACGTGTATAGCAGAAATTTTAGGGTTTACTTTCTATAGGTTTTTATACCAAAAGAAGAAAATGTATACAGTAAATATGGTTGATATTTTTGTGGGCAAGTTTTTGAGTAGCTCAGCTCTTTGTAGCCTAACAGCTGCTAAAGATGAAAAATGGACAGCTTCTGATAAGAATAAAAATAGAGCCATCTTGTTTTTTAAAAAAATTATGCTAAGCTCATATTATG
This sequence comes from Struthidea cinerea, assembly GCA_013397865.1. Taxonomy (NCBI): domain Eukaryota; kingdom Metazoa; phylum Chordata; class Aves; order Passeriformes; family Corcoracidae; genus Struthidea; species Struthidea cinerea. The sequence continues at coordinate 386,364 of VZTI01003361.1, forward strand.
CTAGTTCTCTGTTTTTCAAAACTGTAATCATATTAGTTTGTTTATCCACACAGAAAATTGGCTATAATAGTCTCATAAAGAAGTGAGGCAATGATATTATCACTTTATTAGCCTTTTTATTGTGCTTCTCACTAATGACTATGTTCATGATCAATTTTTTAAAATTAAAACCAAATTACATCATGGGGTTGGCATAAATGATGTTTTGTTCTTTTCTGATCTTGCTTTTCATCTGACCTCCATATATTCTGAATTTATTCTTCCAAGAGTAAAAGGAAAGGTTTTTCCCATTAGAGAAGGTTCTTCACAGGCTGGACCCAGTTTGTGTGGTAAAACAAAATTAAAAAAAAATCTGTGGGTTTTTTTTAAATCTCTATAAAGAGGTTTGTTAACTCAAAAAATGCATTAGGAAAGTTCTCAGCAGGGTTCAGGGAGTAAGACTACCTCAATCTAAGAAACCTCTCTAGTTACTGCAGTGTTGCTACCTATTAGATTTTTTAGCTTATCCTGTCATCTTCTTCTCTGCTTCCCGCTCCTAAAAAAGGAATTGTCATCCTGTAAAAATCAGTTCCATTTTATGAAAATCACAAATTATGCTATTGTTCTAAAATCTCTCTTTTCCTAATTCTCTTCATTGTGCACTGAATCCCACATGCCTGGTACCAATCGGGAAAAAAATAAATACACTCTAAGATCTGTCACTTTTTCAAGGCTTACAGAAATCAGAGAAAGTTAAGGATGTGTGATATCTCTCAATATTGCATCCTTAAATAGCTTCAGCTTGTGCTTTTGACAGTAGAATTTTTAATCACACTGCAAGGTAAACACTTGAATTTAATTCCCCCGTTTCTTTTTAGACTTAGTTATGTTTTATCAGTCAGGAGTTGGGGCAGATGTAGTACTGTTGGGTTAAGTTAAGAGACTGATTTTAAGTGGTTTATTTTCCATGAGTTCATCAGTCCTTATCTGGAGGCTTTAACCATCTCTGCCTGAGGTATTGCTGATGGAAGTCTAGTTACGTTTATCTACGGTGCACGGCAATAGAACAGGACGGCAAGGGATTTACAGATGTGAGCAGAGAAGGAAAAAAACTTCACTGAGAAAGGGGAAAACATTTCTTCTGCACCCCTACTCATCCCTCCAAGTATCCACATTTAATATTAAATGTTCAAACTTTATTTCATGTAAAAGTGTGAACCACCTTCATGCATGCACAAGTCTTGTAGTTGTGCATGTGTTTAATTTGTGCTACACCTGAAGAAAGAAGGGCAGAAGAGTCATTGATTTTTAACTGTGTTTTTTGCAGGAGTCTTTGTATACACCCTTCCAGAATCTGAAGTCTCTCATTTGCAAGGTTTGCATGGCAAAGAACAGAACGATACAGAGCAGACCAAGAGGGAACGGATTTAGCACAGGTTGGCATTCTGTGAATTTTCTCAATAAAGTTAATATATTGATGAGCTAAATTATCCTTCAACAACAGCAGCAATTACACAGGCAGCCCATCAAGCTAAGTAAATTTTAAGTTCTTTCTCCAAGAAGCAAATGAAGAGATCTAAGAAATATTTCCCTTTTTAGCAGTTTATGTGAATTTGATACCCGAGTTTACATAGAATAATATTCCCATCTAGCTACATGATTAGTGAGATATATGCAATAAGTATCATTCATTGACAGAAACATCCCTATTTATTCAGTGACTACAGTTATTTTTATAGGAGAAATTAAATGACTCAGAGCTTTTTCTTTCATTCCCTCAGGGGACCTATTTTTTAATTGGTAGTTGAAGGTATGAGTGAGGCATCGAAGATGAAATACTTCTTATTGGACTCGCTGACATATTTCGAAATAGAAGAGAGCTTTTGGGCAGTTTGTAGAATTGTGCTTTTTTGGTTTAAGATCTTGCTTTTTTCCCCCAATTTTACAGCTCAGTTTGCTAAAGGCATTTGTTTTCCTGACCTGATCTGCCTGACGTTCAGGGAAAAAAACATCTAAAAGGTTTTTAACATCAATCACAGATCAGCCTGAATGCTGAGGCTTTTGAGACTTTGAAATAATTTACACTGAATCTCAGTGTTTATGCTCATGTTATATTTATTACTTGCTTAATACCTGATCATATATAATGGCTGTGAGGATAAAAATTACCCCTTCAGGATTCCTTGAGCGAATTACAACAGACAGAATGATTTTCTGCTAATTCAGTGCTTCACATTATGTGGCAGCAATACTTCTGACATGGCTCTACAACATGCTCATGCTGGACACTCAAGGATATCTGTTGGTGATTTATAATACCAGACCTTGGTAGCATCTGCTTTTCCTTGAGAGCTATATTTAACCATTTTAATTATGATTTGTGATTCCAATTTGGACAGAGATTTCTGTTTGTTTTAATGACTGCAGTCTCCAAATCTGTGTCATAAAATTTTGATCTGGTTTCTAAATACACTTGTTAACAGCTTGTAATCATGATGTGCATAGATGGAAATGAGGACAAGAACCATGCTTGTTAGGCTGACTTTAGTTTGGAAAGATTGTAATTGTGCATGAGTATTTTGGCACAAAACTAAGAAATACTGTTTCCTGAAAAAGAATACACTGTCTCTCTTTTTCTTCATTTAATCTTACATACTGTCAGAGTTGTTTAGTGAATACTGTTTTTCAGGAAGAGAACAAAGAGATTTTAATCCCAGGTTCCAACAACCACACAGAAGTCATTTTGTTTCTCCATATCACAACCAGATGAGGGGGTTCACACAGAGACATCCGCAGTCACAAGGTAAAAAATGGGTACATGTTTGTGGGTTTGGAATTGTCCCTATCTACAGTATAACAGCTCTGTGTCTATCTGCAGTTCGTGTTTATGTGTGCAGTTACCCTGTGCCTACAGCAGTCAGCAACAAAACTTGCATCAGTTACACAGTTGTGTACTGCCATTTGCAAAAACTAACTATGCAGGGTGAGGTGGAGTGTAGCTTTGTAATCTGCAGTCATCTTCTACTCACAGTGTTCTGGGGAAAAAGCTTTCATGTGGTATTTATAATTTTCATGCTTGGTCTCAGCTGAACTGTGTTTAAAATTGTAATAGTTCTAAAACAAATTGGCACAGCTGCACAGAAATGTGTCTGAAGTCTTTAGCTGCAGATCTTCGTTCATACTTCAGCAAAGTATGAACGCTCAAGCATATGAATAAAGTTAAACACATTCTTAAGTGGTTTTCTAGACCAGGGTCTCTGCTTCCAGGTCACTGCCTAAGTGATACAAATGCAAGTTCTGTCTTGCCTTGGCATTAATCTTAAGTCATTCACCAGTCTCACTTCTTGAAAAGAACAGACATTTCAGTGAAATGCCACTGTGGATAACACTGTTGAGCTGGCTTAAGTCAGTTTTACTTCCTCGTTACTGTGAGTTGAAGGACATAAACATAGATTAAAGAAAATAAGCAAAAGGAAGAGAAGTGTCTTAAGAAACATCAATTATTTTATTAAGTCTGCAGAGCCTGAGTTTCTTTTATGTTTCCAGGTGAGGTTTTCAAAGAAGATTGATGATATGTCTAGGAAAGATAAATAATAAATAGATACAGTGAAGTCTTTAATGTGTTTCAGCTGCCACTGTTGAATGCTTGAGAGTAAGATATTATTTGATTCACAAATAATATTCTTCGATCCTGTATGTAAAATATAAAGCTAAAATATGGACTATTTATGCTGACCATAAGCAAAACCAAAACTGGTCATTGTTACCAGTTCTTGACCATCTGAAGAAACCTGATATTCAGGGGTCAGATCATCTCTGACCAGCTCCAGAGATCTTATGGCTAGGTATATTCCGCAAAGTACATTCCACAGTAACTGTGCTGCTGTGTTATAAATGTTTTTCAGTAGCATTATTTAAACATCTTGGCTTCTTCTACACTAGTCCTATTTCTTACCCTCAGGACACTCTTAAAACTGATCCCGTAACTGCAGTTAAATTGCATGTGTTATAAGTAAAACAGGTTTATTGAAAAAGTACATCTGTCCTTATAAAAGAACCCTGCAATGTTTTAGAGCTCCTTTTAAACTGATCTGCCAACATGACTCATTTTGACAAAATTCTTTTCCTAAGTTTGCTAATATTAGCACAGGTATTTGGGCTGCTTCTCTGTGTAGCTGTTGTCTCTGCTATATGTGTGTCTCACCAAAGAGAGAGAAAAAAAGAACCAAAAAGTAGCCATTTTCTGTTCATGGTATCTTATGTGATAAACCTTCCTAGTAATATTGCTGATATCTGTCTATCCCATCCTCTGTGTACCTTTCCATGGTACACTGTTATGGCTCCTGCTGTTGCATATTGTATATTGTATATAAATCATTGGATTAAATGCAGTGAAAAGTAATGGAACAGTAACCATGGGATCCATATCTTCTGTGTCAGGAGTGTACATAATGATTAGGCAGCCTTTGCTCTCTCTTATCAGTTAATGTTTAAGAATTCTGTGACAATGTCTCAACTTCACCAGTGGAGGAAAGAGTGCCTCCACCAAGCAAGCATCAAGCCGAGAAGCGCTGGTATTTCTCTGAGAGGATGGCTTGGATCCCCTCAGGCAGAACAAGAACAGGACTTAGGCATCCTTCATTATATGGTCAATAGTAACCACACAGCTGCTGTAATAAGCAGCTCATCCTCTAGCTGTATTTTGAGTGTAGGGAATTCAGCTGTGAGGTTTTTTGTGTTTTGGGAGGGTTGGGGATTTTTTTTTTTATTTGATTTTATTCATTTAACTTCTATCCATGAATTTCTTGGCTGTGTATTACAAATGGATAAGAGCACATCCATGTGACTCAGAGCAGGACATCTAAGCCTCACAGGGCAGTAGATTTTCCCCTGGTTTGATAATTTATGGATTTTAGGCTTGTGGGTGCACCACCACACCACAGCCCATATACCCTATTGGTAGACAAACTTCATTAATTAGAAGTTAAGACCACCATTGTTTCACATCACAATGTTATCATTCTGTAAGAACCTAAAAATAAATGGAGCATTAAGAACTATGGAAATCACTGTTAATTATCCATTTCTTCACAGAATGTAATTGCATCAAAAGGGTACATTCACTTCAGTCTTAGCACACTGTAAAACACGTAACTGCTGGTAATAGAAGCAGCCTCTCATTTGCAAGATATTTAGTCAAGTCTTCCACACTGGTGTTGCATTCAAGCATGTTTCTGATTAATAGGATTTTGGTAGAACTGTAATGCAGATGGGACCTGGTAGAACATCCGTGCAGAAAAAAGGTTTAATTTACATTGTAAATACTGCTTTGCTAATAGGACTCTCTAACTAAAGCAGTATTGTGCACAGGCACACTTAAACCAGTATGAAAATATTTGTAAATATAGCTTATGTCTGGTTCTAAACAGCATGTTTTCCTTTCCTGAATTCATACAGTCAGAGCTACCAGCCACAGATGAGAATCACTATCCCAACCCGTTAATTGGACTAGGTTTAAAAGCTACAGTCACCCAAGAGTTTTAAGAAGAGCCACCACAGACTTTATCCTCCAACATCTCAGAATACTAGCCATAATTACACACCAAATCGACAGGGACATGCACTTTTTTAAGATATGTATAAATGTAACTTTTCTTGCAGGCTATCTTAATAAGCCCTTGTTTTGCTGCTTCTATGTTCACTGAATATATTTGATTCCTCTCTCACTCTCTCCAGGTAGAGGATCAGGACATCCATACTGGAGGAGATATCACCTTCCTCCTCGGTGAAGAATTCATGTCTACAAGTGGCAAACTGAGATGGTGGAATAGTTGCCACTGGGATAGTTTTTGTTTATGAAAGCCTGTTTTTGTGAACTTTGCAGAGTAACTGAACTGTATGGCTCTGGAGGAAATCACACAAAGCTGAGGCTGTTCAGCTTGTTAATCACTTACCATGTTAGGTCTAAGCTTGTTATGAGACCAGAATCACTAAAACTTAAGTTACAGGTACCTGAGGCACAGTAACATCCCAGTACGGCTACATTGTTTTGTACATTCCGCAAAGGAAAGTCTGAACTGTTTTTTATAACATTGTGAGATATTCCTGAGTGTAAATTTAAGACTTAAACTATACTTTTTGCATATTTTTGTAATAGTTGTTTATATTCCAAGACTTTCCTCACCATGAATAATGTGTCATGTCTATGCTGTATGGTGGTTTGTGTCTTGATTGTGGATTCTATCTGTATATTAAGGGTTATACCATTGTTACACCTGAAACCCTGAGAAGTTTGAAGCATGATGTCACTGATGTAAGCATCATCTGCCAGGGAAACAATATGACCTTCTTGTAAAATGTAACACTTTCTTACAAAGGACAAAAATTGCTTTTACATTTGATACTTTTAGTTAAGCAACTTTTTATATCTTTTTCAGCTGAGGAAAGAATCTATCATGCTCTATGTCTATAATGAATAATACATATGAGAACTCAATATGTCTTTTCTGTCCAGAAGTCTAATTTAAACACTTACCTTCAAAATTATTTCTTAAAAATTGGTATGTTTCGCTTTGTGATTCAGTTTCAGTAATATATGTATTTGTTTAGTTATAAAATCAAGGGGATGTCAAGAGAGGATCCAGGCTCTTCTCAGTGCTGCCAAGCAGTAAGACAAGAGGCAATGGGCAGAAACTGATACACAGCAAGTTCCACCTGGATATGAGGAAGAACTTCACTGTGCAGGTGACCGAGCACCGGAGCAGATTGTCCAGAGAGGTTGTGGAGTCTCCCTCGCTGGAGATGTTCAAGAACCATCCAGATACAATCCTGTGCCAGGTGCTCTAGGATGACCATGACTGAACAGGGAGGTTGGACCATATGACCCCCTGTGGGGTCATCCCTTCCAATCTGACCCATTCTGTGATTCTGTGATTATTCAGTTAATGTTGTTTCTTACATCTTGTGCAGGTAACGCCTTCGAGTCACCTGTCAGTGGAACTTCATTTCTGTTTAGTATCCGTGTTATGTGAAAGTGAATAGCATTGTCAGACATACATAACTCCATACTCAATTTTCCCCCATTTATTTTTCTGTTTGTAACCCAATAAATATATTTTTTCATACTCTGTATATAGCAACATTCCAACTTAATAAATGAGCAGTAAGAATTTCTAGTTCTATTAAAAGTTTGAACAGACACCATTTTTACACAACGCGGTGTCTTGATTTGCATTTCAGGAAATGTATTGTCATGATAGGGGTATTTCTGCTTCCTTTTTCAATCAATTTGCCACTGACTGTAATTGTACTATCATTTTTTTTTACTATAATTTTCACCCCTCTCCTCCAAACCTTTTGAAATAATGTGGTCTGAATTTTATGGAAAGTTCTCTGGTTTCAGGGATCTCATGATGTCTAATAGTGTATTTAAAAAGAATGTGATTGTGTGCCAGAATTTGTTGGTAATTGCCTCTTCAGGCTTTGATATGAGGAAAGATGTCTGTTGTCCTCAATAAACAAAGTTAAATACAGTTAGAGTGGGAGTTTTGCTGTGCTAGCTGTGGTATGAATTGTTGGTAATAATTACCCTGACTACTGAAGAATTGATAGCATCTCTGTGAGGTTGTTTTTCTTCCTAATGTTAGACCATAAGCAGAAGCTGCTTATTATTATTATTTCCAAGCCAAAAGACTTTTTTTTCCCACCAGGAATAGTAGAGAGAAAGCAGAAGCATGAAGTTGAAACATAAGAGGTGCTACTTTCCTGTCTCACTGAACTTTGAATTGTTCACAAAGTACCACAAAGTTTATGGACTCTAGAAGGAAATCATATAGGAGAACATGGCCATAAAGGTTCCAGTTTAATAGGGTTTTCTTAATATGTGGACTACAGGGTTGTTTTGAATTGTTCCAGAACAGAGGAAAAGCAGACGTGGATTTGAAGTGAAGGAGCACATGTTTGTGAAGGAAAGCATTATTGTTCAGCTGTACTGCTTAGTCTTCTCTAGCCTGTGCACTGGGTAGCTGCCTTTCATCAAATGTCCACTGAAATTGTGGATTGATTTATTAGCTTTATGTGTTCCCCTTCTGGAAAGGGATCCAGAGAACATTCTGTAATATCAGTAACTTAGTCAACAGTGACTCAGCAGAAATTGTGATGTGGTCTTTGGGAGAGAGAGTGACTGACCGGAACACATCTATGAACTTTCCTCTTTATGTATCCTTCCTCTTAAATTACTTTTCTCATTTGTGACACCGTCACACTGGGAATCTGAACGTGGACTGAAGAAAACACTGAAACAATGAGTTAATCTTAGGATACTGTGGCACTGCAAGTATCAAAACATAGAGTTTATGCCTCTTTCATAAAACAGGAGACTACAATTTTAATTGCTCTGCTATCTTAGCAAGTGCTGTGATGAGATGAAGGGGAACAGCAGTGCTAAAGCTCTACAGATCTTTCTGTGCCGTGCTGTCTGAGCAAAATTATAAGGATACTCCAACATACGGTATAATTTTGCAAAGGTGGTCTTTGTTTAAATGCTGGGGAGGAAGATCAAAAGTTTACATGTTCACATTTAAACAGTGACTCCTCTGGCCCCTAAACTGGGAGACAGGCTAGTATATGTTCCTTCACTAGGAAGTTTGGTGGGATATTCCTCTGTGGAGCAGAGCCTCTTTCTCAGAGTATCTTTTGGTTCTATGGAAGCATGGTCAGCCCAGTAAATAAGCAGAAACCTTGGTATGTTTATGCCATACAGGCATATCATGCTGGAGAGCGTAGGAATGTCGTGAGGTTTTGTCAGTCTGGTGAGGCTGTCCTCTTGGGCACACGCCGATGACCTGGTAAGCTCCTCAGGGTAGGTCGTTCAGAACGGCTGAGGTTGCTCAGGACAGGGCTCAGTGACGGTGAGTATACAAGCACCAGTGTTTCCTTGTGTCCCTGGTGCAGAGGTGACCAACAGCTCCATGCCTGCATCCTGAAGGCACTGCCAGGCTCTCCTCCTGGTCCTCAAAGGGGCTTGACTACCTGCAGCTGGGTGGCCTTGGATCCAGCTGGTCGTGAGGAAGACCTGTGTGAGAGAGCTGTGGGAAGTCTCCCGGGAGTGTCATGAGATCCTTGACTCAAGAGCTGCATTTAAGCCCAGGTCCTTGCCCTTGCTGCTTGCCTAATCTGCTTTGCAGGAATTCAATCCTGTGCCCAGTCTGTCTGATTCTGCCTTAGCCTTAATGATTTGACTTCCTCATTTGACATGGACATCCCTCATCCCCATGGACTTGTCCAGCAATGACAGGACTGTTGTGTGAACCTGGTTACTGCCATCAGACCTGCTCTGCTGTTCTTCAGGTATGGTGGGACTGCACCCTCACCACTCAGGTCACTGCCCTACATTGCCCCTCCCCTGCTGGCTTGCCTTCCCTTGTGGAGCAGGCCCCCCTTGCTGCTCCATGACAGCTTTAAGACCCAAACAGCACAGGGAGTCAGGAAGTTTGGCTGAAACTACTACAGTAATTGGATGGTGTCAAAACAATAGATACGGCTTGTGGGCTGAAAACAGCTGGAAAAACTGAAAATGGCTACAAACCAGCCAAGTGTCTTTGTGTTTCCCTACAGAATTAGGACCCTGCATTTGTTGCTTTCCTAGACCTTGCAGCTGACACCCAGACCTTTCTCACCCATAGCCAGGCTAATGGGTGCGCTGCGCTTCAACAGCGCCCACCACAAATGTGAAGCTGGTTCAGAGCACGGAAGCTCATTTGTTCAAGGATACTTCTTGACACTGATACTCGTAGAACTTTCTGGCTTATACTGCTTTTGGAGCCCTAGGTTGGTGATCAGGCATTAAGTTTAGCCTACAGTTTTTACCTAGAAGTATGGCATTGAGACAACACGTGATGAGTTGAAGAGGTGTCTGTAAAAGACAGGGGCAGCTGGCAGGGTGTTCTGTCTGAGTGCTCACCAGCCTAAATTTATTTAGTCTTACTACAAAATTAAGGTCTAATGTTTGGTTTTGTTTGTGCCAACTGGGAAAATACATCTTTTGTGTATTAAAACCCCTCGACCTTACAGTCTGGAATATTTGTTCAGGTAAGAAATCAAAACCAGTTGCTGACCCAGATCCTGTACTGGGTGCTGCTCATTGCCTGGGTAGCAGCTAGGGTAGTGCACGGCTTAAAACTCACTAACAGGCCCGAAATTGGAGCGCAGGCAGGACATCAGCTGTAACAATTGCATCTGCTGTCTCCCATATCTCTAAAAACTACAAATAGTGATATACAGCACCAAGCCAAGTGTTCAAGAGGAGTTTGGACAATGCTCTCAGGCAAATGGTGTGACTCTTGGGGATGATGCTGGGCAGCGCCAGGAGTTGGACTCAATGATCCAACTGGGCATATTCTGTGTGATCCTGTGAAATAGGGAGATAGGCATTTCTTTGGGGCAAAGAACTGTTCTGAGTGCCGAATTTCAGTCACACAGTGTTGTATTCTGCACTGGCTGTTCATATTTGATATCAAAATAGTATCTTGCGAATAAGCATCACCAAGACTCTCCTCTCATCAATGATGATATTTGTGACTACTGTTTACCATTCCTTTGGAGATGAAGGACTTGATTTGGTGATCAGATACAATCACAAACCTGGAAGTTACACAGGCTAGGGAAGCAAGGACAAGATAGAATGCGGGATGGGTGCACACCACATTTAATATTTCGAGGCTTTTGTCTTTGTCTTGGTTCTGATTTTCCCAGTTACTCATTAGATCACTTATCGAATGACCTTTTATTAGTAGTGGTCACACAGATAAACAGGGATATATTAATTTTTAATATAGTTAATCTAGGCATGATTTTTTTAATATGAATACATTAATATTTCAAATGTATTAAGCTTCTCTTTTTCATGCCAGAAGACACAAGAAGTACTAGGCACAGAAACAAATCCTGAATATAAGCTCTCTGAAAATGCTTGATAACTGCCGGCTTTTTAATAGAAAATAGTGCCCCCATCTCAAAAATAAGGTAGCCAAGTCTGCAGCTGGCTTTTGGACTTAAATTGAAGAGCAAAACTGTGCCGTAAGAGCTGTTCTGATATCAGGTGTGTTTCCTAAATATGCTTTAGGTGGCTTAAAAATTCATTATTCAGTGAAAGCAATCATAGTTTTTAGAAAAGTGATGAGAAACTTGCATGGAATTATGGCATTTGGAAAATTTAGGTCGAGGTAACCATTCATCAAGGAGTTACTTTCATCACATTCAGCTTTATTTTTAGGAAAGAGGTTGATTGTTAATAGCGGAAGACCAGCAGGCTCTGTATTTACTTCCTGATAATACTTTAATTTTCACTTGTGATCATGGTGCAGCTCATCTAAAAGGGGTGCAAGTGTATAATGCGCTGCCTTTTGATAATCGTCTTTGTTCCCTAGTTTAATTACCCATCAGGTCCTTCAGTCCTTCTGATCTACATTCTGCTGGAGGGTTTTCAATTCCAGTCAAGTTTATAGAGGTCTGAGGCAGGGTGCTGGTGACAAAGCCAGACTTCTTGTTACATAATATGCGTATGAAAGATCACCACATTTAAGTAAGGTGATAAGGCTGCCCCCAGATCTTCACCATCTTTGAGCAAATTGTAATACTTCTCTCTTCAACAAAGCCTTCATTTTGTAGGTGTGATTTAATTTCTACTCCACCTTCCCTATGCAGAGGGGGGATTTCACAAAGGAGCAAATAGGAGAGTTTCAAATAAATCCGATACTAAACCGCATTTCCAAACAAAAGAGGGAGAGCAGCTACTCAGCTGATGTACAGTAGCACAGAGAATTTAGAAGGTGGCCAGTGCATCTAGACCAAAACTTACAGGTTTTAAAAACAAATCAAAAACCTTGAGCATATACTGGTTTGGAATACACATAATGCAGATTTGTTTGTGTTTTGTATTGACTACCTGCATATCTAGGCTCATTTTATAACTGTGTGGTACCAGTGCATGTCTAGGCATTGATTGTGGTTTATGCTTCAAATAAAGATTAGATTTTGAATGATTTCCTGAAGTTTTTGAACAAAAGAAATAATAACCTTCTTTTATTTTGAGGGGGGAATTCTTTTACTTCTTTGCATTGCTGGTTACTATATTGATTCTTGGTGACAAAAAGAGGTGTAAGAAACTTTTGCTTCAAGCAAGTTAAAAAATAGCATCAAAGAAAAAATACTAAGTGCTAACAGGAGCCAGTTTGCATGTCTTAACACTTCCTTGTTGGGAGTAGGAACGAAATCCCAAATTTGTCACTGTGCATTTGTTTACGCTAATGTGTTACTGCTTAATCACTCCACCATCCCTCTCCCTCATAAACACCCCCATCTGCCCGTAGAAAGAGTCCAACTTAGCAAGGCTGATCGTTTATGATATTAGAAATTAGGAAGGGGGCAGGGAGAGAAGAGGGCAAAAAGAAATAAGGGAAATAAAGCTTTTCTTCTGTCCTTATGATCCCGGAGTGAGTGATTCAGGGGGTTGTTAACTGCTCTGTGTAATGCTCACTAGGGGCTACAGCTGGTGCCAGCTCGAGCATTTAGCTTTTGAGAGGATGAGTGTCCAGCCTGCTGGAGGATAAGATGCCTCTCTGTGTGCTGGATATGATCTGTCCTTCGAGGGGAAATAGTTTCAATCACAAAACACTTGTACTTTTAGGTATGTGAGAGTAGCATGTGTGAAGTTTCTGTAAGAGAAGTTTCTGTAAGAGAAGTTTCTGTAGCCTTTTTCTCCCATACAAAAAGTTTTCTTGCTCTTTATATGACTTCAGTTAAATCCCTGAAGGGCCAGAGGGACGGTCTTTTTTTTTCCTGAGTTCTGTTGGTTTTAAGTTGGGCCTATCAAAGGAACTTTACAGAAGAAAATTAAGTAGATATGAGGCCAGGGTTGCTTGAAGAAAGAGAAATTAAAGGCTATGCTTTGTCTTAGATGGCTTGTGCAACTTACTTCATATTAACTGCATCCTTTTAGATGTGTTAGGCTGACAGTGCTGGGAAATTAGCCCAGGCCTTCTGACTTCTGGTAGTTTCCCTGACTGCTGGACTACGAACTGGCATGACAGATTGCATCCAGCACAGTAGGCTGCAGAAAGTAGTTAATGGAAAATAGACTGCTTTGATGTTCACTTCTGGTGGGCTGATCCTCTGGTTTAAAGGCTAAACATCCATTGTCCTCAGTTGGAGTTTTCTTTATGAAAAACTTTCACAAAATCTGTAATTTCCATTTTGTTTTCTGAGACTGTGGTTTGCTCTATTTCTACATTCAGTAGCCAGCAAATATTTTCAAGAGTGATTTGTAATTTTCGAGTCTCTAACTTCAGAGGCCACAGACATGGCCCTATGTCTCAGAAATAAGCTAAGCATCTGTCCTCTCCTGCAAAAGCAGATGTCTCTAAAGTACTTCCATCAGAGCACCAGAAATGAAGGCACCTAAACCCACTGCCTACTTTGCTGGAAAATGGGGCTAAGCACTGCAGAGATGCACCTTAGAAAACAGGCTCGGCTAGAATTAAAAAGGGGGGGAGGGCAAGGAGAGTGAGAGCAAATACAGTAACAGCCTATGATTAGAAATCTTAACAATGACAGTGAGTTCTGTTTAATTCCTAACTGCTTAAAAGCAGGCCTGGGGAAATGCTCTGCTTAGAAATGTCATGGAAAGTGCAGCTGGTCCATAGGCTTTATCTTGAAAAGCAAAGGATCTTTCCCATTTTGCAGTAACACTGCCATTTACTGGGCCATACCACTAGCAATTTGCAACAATGGGAGGGAAAAAAGCTGCCATTTGACCTAGAATGCAATTTTCAACTAATTAATAAAGTGACCATTAGTGCCCGAGGGGATAATAACAGGAATAAGAACAAATTACTGTGGGGTGCAAAGGAGGCTTGGGCATTGTATTGCAAATTTCTTATGGCACTATTCTTTTTCTTTTTCCCCTCACTAATACTTTTAAAGTGCCCCCACTCAACACTTGCTCCTTGTAGGACCCTTGCAAACCACATAAGAATTAGCCCTTCAAAGATCAATCAGGATCTAATTGTTGTTAACAAAGTGCCACCTGGAGAGAAATGTTACAATATACCTTCATTACAAAGCATTCAATCTCTCTCACACTCGCAAGTCCTGGCTACGGTACAGACAAAAAGAAGCAGTTGCTAGCATTAAGATCAGGCACCTGCAATTGCTTGCAAGACACCGCCAGTCCCTGCACAAATATGCTCCTAACATTGCATGAGCCTTGTTAGAACTGCTCTGTTTATGCTTCTTCAGAGCAAGTTTTGTTGGGATCTCTCTATTTGCAACTCTCTAACCTGTCACTGGAGCCCTCATATTGATGGGGACGTCAGGAGAAGAAGCTACACCATTTGCCTTGCTTTTTCAGGATGTGCTCTAGGATGTGCTCTCAGTAAAGACTCTTCTGTACTTTATGGCCCCTGCTCCAAGTGCCCCCAAGGCAAACCTTCAGGAAGCCTCCAGTGAATTGACAATGCCCTGGTTTCATTTCTCTGCCTGAATGAGATTTTACTTGTGGGTGTAGCACATCCACTATAGGTCCTGCCTGTGGTCGCACTTTGCAGCTTCAGTGGTTAGAATTGAAGACAAGACCCACCAGCGTCTGTCACTTAATGCTTGGACATGTTTGTGGCTGTGTGTCCACAGAAGTTGAAGTCAAAGGATATTACTCTTCTCTGTCCTGAAAATTTCCAGTGGACTGTTTAACAGCAAATTGAAAACTACTGTGCACAGATTCTCTTTGCTCATGCCTTGTTTACAAAGTCAGGGAGTCGGCTTGACTGAGAGCTAACCTCCCCAAGAGACTAACAACAAGCACTAGTTTTTGATCGGTTAATCTGTCTGCTGTGGCCAGCACAAAGAAGGGATGGACACTGGTAGCTGGAAGCAGGTGAGGGAACACAGAACCTTCCCTTCCCTTTAGGGGAAGGGCTTGCTCCACATTTAGGTGAAACCAGTCTTGCTTCCCAAAAGGAATTTGCAAAACTTGTGTTTGTGTTTTATTTTTTAAGCAATGGGAGATGCAGAATCATGGAATAGCCCAGGTTTGAAGTGGCCTTTTAAAATCACCTGACTCAACCTTCCATGGGAGAAGGAGCCCAGATGAGATTATTTAGCACCCTGTCTGATCACATTTTGAAAACCTCCAGTGATGAGGACCCTACCCCATCGCTGCAGAGGGAATTTTTGTTGTGAATTATTGTTCTCCTAATAAAGAATTTATTTACTATATTGAGATGAAACCTTTGCTGATGTAACTTGTACCCCTTGCCCCTTGTCTTCTCCACATGGCTCCTTGTGAATAGAGAGCCTCTGTCCTCTTTGTAGCTGCCCTTCAAGTACTGGAATACTGTGTTGAGGTTCTGCCTGAGCCTTCTCTCCTCCAGAGAGGAAAGACTTCACTCCTCCAGCCTTTTGTTGAACTTCATTAATTCCTTTGGAACCTCTCCAGTCTTTCAGTGAAAGACTCTTTTTTTCTCTTTCTTGAGCTATGAGGACCAGAACTGGACACAGTACTCCAGGTGTGGCCTGACAAGTGCTGCGTGGGGTGGGGTAACTACGTCTCTATCTCTGCTAGCAATGCTCCTGCAGATGCAGCCCAGGATCCAATTTGCCTTTGCTGCTGCTGCGGCATTCTACTGACTGCTGTTCAGCTTGCTGTCACCAGGACCCCCAGGTCCCTTCCAGCAAGGCTGCTCCTCAGCCACACAGATCCTGCCCTGTACAGGACACTTGGTTTTTGTTGCCCCTGGTGCAGGACTCGGCTCTTCTGTTTGTTAAACTTCATACTCTTTTTGCTATCCCAGTTTTCCATTCTGTCCAGGTCTTTCTGTGAGATGTGTCTCCTGTCCGACATGTCCAGCTCACCACCCAGTTTAGTGTCATCAGCGATACAGATTAGCTTTTGACAAGTAGGTGCCTTACATTAGGAATGATGGCTGCAGGGAGTCAGAATGAAGGTGGGGCATAGGAGAGAGAGAGAGAACTTTTATTTCAGTAAACATGAATGTCCTGCTCTTTCTGAGGATCAGGAAGTTGGAGAGTGAAGGAGAGGTGGAAACAAGCTCCCTTCTTTCTGTTCCTTGCTCAGATTACCCATCTGTTCAAGTCCTTATCCATACTGCTTCAGAGAACTGAGGGACTCACTAGAAGGGAATGCTCAGGTACCTTGGCCATGTTGATTCCTTAGCAGATGGGCATGGAGGCAGGAACTTCTGGAGATCTAAGCAATGTTAACAGCCTTTGGCTGCTGGTTTTCCTACAAAAACTACCTCTGTCCAGAAATAGCATACTCAGGGCCTGTTTTGTTGGATAAATAATCCCAATGCCCCACTTGCCTCCTGTTTTGGAACATATGTAGTGCAAATAGAGATACAGAAAATTTGTTTTTACTCATAAAAAGCACATTATACGAAACCAAACCAATCCTTCTGGATCCTGAAAGACTTCATTTGTTAAATGTCATTCCGAGTGTTCCTAACTGGCAGATACTGGCTGTATGTGCTCACCCTGCAGCTGTTTTGCAAGCAGTCAGCATTACTGCTGCAATTAAAACACATGCTTTGGATTTTTCATTTTGACTTTGGCTACCATTGACTGTCTTCAGCTTCCATGTAAGAAGACCGTTCATCATAAAGGATCTGCACTGCTTTAACCTCGGTGAGGATTTGCCAGAGGACTAAATGGTGATGATTAAAATACAGTCTTTGGTGTGATTGGGACAGTGAAGCTGCACCAAAATAGTAAGTGTGTACAAGCTTTGGTTGTACAGGTAGTAGAGGAAAGGAACAAAGCATCCCCTATGACTGGAAGACCATTCCCCAAAGAGTACTAAAAGAGATGGACTTCCACGAGCACAGTCCCAGACTTGCAGATCGCCTTCTTGGTATTGAAAGTCGTTGATGGCATAAAGCATAACACAGCCCAGAGCATAAAATGGTCACCTCTCAGCAGTTTGGCATCCTTGTGCTTGAAATTAATAAAAAAATGGCTCAGCTACCCAGTCTTCTCAGGTTAAAAGTGTTCTTGAGTGGCTTTGCTAGAGTTGCAGTGCTTGCTTCTAGAAGATCGCAACAAGAGCACATGCTTGGGACACCTCACTCCTTCTGCAGCGTCTGCAGTTTGTGTGTGTCTGTCCACTCACTGACACACGTTGCTCATTTGGGAGTTCTCACTGAACACATGTTCTCAGAGTTGATGAGTATCTAATTTGTTCTGCTGTAAGAGTATTCAGTCTAATTATTAGGATGGGGGTCAGAGTTAGGAAACCTGATTGATTTCCCTGCACCTTCCTAGATCTGTCATTTCCTAACTCTGTGATCTTGCTCGAGATATATCAGAATCTTGTGACACCCATTGTCATTGGCTGGAGCACAGCCTGCCATCTTTAGAAGTTTCTAGGAGGCTTAGAGACATGGGAAGTGATTGCTGCCCCTGCATGGCCACTAAATATGTAGAATATTACCCCAATAACTCTGCAACGCTGACGCCAGATACTGAGCTGCGCAAAACTAGGAGCCACTTGAAAATATCAGCAATTGACTCCCTGTGACATTCATTGCTAAAGAGCTGTGTTTGCCTCTCAGAGAGATTGTAGTTTGAAGAAGGGCAGGAGATCCTTGTGTGAATTGGGCTATACAACTGCAGAGCATCTGGGTAAAGCTCCAGAGAAGAAACTGTGAATAAACAGGAGGATGTACAGGGGGTTATCCAGACTGCAAATCGCTGACCAAATTCATGCTTTCCAAAGAAAGGCACAAGGAGCAGAGATGGAAGCATTTGCCATTTCCAAAACAGCTTGGCAGTCCCCCAGGACTGCAGACAGGCTTCACTGGAGGGTCTGTTCTTCTGCTGACACAAGAGATGGATGTACATACAAGTCCCATTAGCATTGAAGGGAGGTGCCTGCTAAACTTTCCCACGCGCTAGCGGAGGAAAAGGCTTCTAAAGGTATCTCACGAGGTAACAGAAGGCTGTGGCTGCACATGTTGCCTTTCTTTAATATCTGCCTGTGATACAGCTGTACACTTACATCATTTGGATGTATCTACTTGACATCTTGCTGTCTGTCACAAAGAGGCACTTTGGAGCCATGCAGCATGCTTGCCCATTATCCTCAGTGCAAGTCTATAAATATACAACTTGTGTGTAACCTGTTTGCATGCTGATTCTCTGGGTCCCAGATCAATCTGTTGTTGATTCCAAGGACTACAGTCTCCTTTGATTCCTATTTCTTATTGAATGTTTGTCAGCAGGAATATATGTTTTATTTTAATTTTTTTTTCCTTTTGTGGCTGTTTTTCTGTCTTTTGTAGCAAGCATTAAGGTTTATTTTGGGCTGAGGAAAGTTATGCCCTTTGTGACAATGTGTTGTGGAACTTTATTTAATCCTGTGGGGTATTTGGGTGCATTTTGTTGGGGGAGGGATAGAAGGAGTAAAAGAAAAAGCTGTAGAAATAGTGGAACTGGAGATCTAGACTCCTAGAAGGTGGCAATCTGTTAATTAGTGTTCTTGGGAAAACCTGTCTGTGATGAAAATAAAACCCCGTCGTTAAAACGCAGTGCATTTTCCTTTTCTGCCCCTGAATGTTGTTAACAATGTTGCACTCTGGTTAAGTAAAAATCTAAGACTGCAGTGAAGTGTTAGTAATCGGTTCCTGAGCAGATTCCCTAATGCTATTCACTTTTCCCTGCTAATCTTCCTGTGTGAGTTATAACAATGCAGCACCAAATGAGAAGGAAATGTCAGGTTATGTTTCAGGGCCAGCCTCCTGCCCACCCTCCATCTGTGCTGATGTCAGTGCTTATTGGAACATATGCTGCCTGTTGCTCACTGACCATCTGTTAGCTGAGCTGATGAAGTGTTCCCGTTGCTGGGACAACCCGTCCCTTGATTGCCAGGGGCACCGCAAACATTTTCCGCTCAGGTTTCACTTTTATCTGTGCTCTGGAATGGCAGCTCCGCCATGGCAGGGGTTACCCCATCCCTGCATTTTCCCTCGACCTGGGCGGGCAGCGCAGTCAAAATTCAAGGTGCAAGTTTTGGGGCAAACTACTAAAAGGCTGCAGCAGAGCTAATGCGCCTGTGAATTAACTGTTGGCATTACCACTCAGACACGGGGCCAGGCATGCTTTCCAGTGGGAGCCCAGGGTTGAGGGAGCATGTCTGGTAGTGGTTAGAAAGTTTTTGTGATGAGACTGTGACTGGCATCATGCAGAAACACCCATAGCTCTGAAGACATGCAAGGCTACAGAGGGATTTTTGGAGCCAAGCAAAAGGCAAGGCATGGGCTACTTTCCCCTGGGTCAAGAGTCACTTGTTCTGAGACTTCTGCATGTTGTAGTTGTGCCTGACAGCCACAAATCTTTTGGACATAACTGAATCCAAATGTAACAATTTTTTGATGGTGTGGGCCTCAGTTTAAGCCATAGAGGTGATAAAACCATTTGCCTGCACACAGCCTTTTAGCAGTTCTGTCTGGTGAGCTTTCCCCCTCTCTTAAAGATGTCTACAAACATTAATCAATCCTCATGACAAGCCTGTGGGGCTGGCAGGTGGTATTCCCACTTTACAGAGGGAGAAGCAAGTGTGAGAGCTGGCACGAGA
This sequence comes from Struthidea cinerea, assembly GCA_013397865.1. NCBI lineage: Eukaryota > Metazoa > Chordata > Aves > Passeriformes > Corcoracidae > Struthidea > Struthidea cinerea. The sequence continues at coordinate 405,988 of VZTI01003361.1, forward strand.
CGTGCAGCATGCCCACCTCCCAGCCTCGCCTGCTGAGATCACTAGACCAGCTTGCCCTTCATTACACACCAAGAGCCCCAGCTCTGCCACGGTGCCAAGAGGAGCTGCATTCCAGACACGAGGGCTGGGAAGACTCTGTCCTGTAGTTCCTTCTATCTTATATGTGAATGGAATAGAGCAGCATCTGATAAATGAACGCTGCTGGTGAAGCTGACCACGATAGATAGGGTGAAATGTGACAGCCATTAGGATACAGAAAGTCTGGATGCTTGGGAATGTTAAATGCTCTGATGTTGTGAAATGTCTTGGTCTTCCACTTTCTGTGTTGGTATTCCTCAGTGTTTTCCTCACTGAACCTGGGGTTTTGGTTCCTGGATGACAGCAGTCACTTACCTGATCTCTCAGCCCCAAATTTGGAACTGAAGACTATCCCATCATCCTTCCATCTTTCTCACTTCCCTTCCCCCCAGCCTTGCCTCTTTCAAGTTTTCTGAAAATCTTTTCTCAGATATATGGTCCCTTTGCAGACCCTAGCTTGCAAAAGCAAACTTTTCAGCCTTTCATCCAGCCTATCCTTTCTGTTTCCTGCCTCAGTTCAGTCATTTCTGTAGCCGGGCCAGTCAGCTGTACTCTGGCTGGTCTTTCTACCAGCTCCCCTTACTCCTCATGCTTCTAAAATCCTCTTTTCTTCTGTTCCTTGCACAAAAATCCTCTTCCCATTTTTGAATGTATCCTGTCAGGTATCTATACCATCTTTTCATAAGGCTAAATTGTAAGTTTTTTCAGAAAAAAGGCTCTTTATTTTTCATCCTATGCATCAATTATTGTTTTAATTAAATGACTGAATAGTACAATAATGTTGTGTGCTCAGAGACTGCATGACGTGTGGTAGAGCTGGGTAAGATATGATCCATTCTGACGTAATCCTAGGTGTTAATAATAATGTACAATTTCAGCAAATGTTGCTATTTCAGGATGTTCTGGCAGAACAGGCTGGTTTTACTCACCCTGGGGACAAGCACATGAACAAATTACCACAAAGCCAGCAAGGGTGGGGATTTACATTGCCTCATCTGCTTTGTGGTGAGTGCCTGAGTATTGGGTCTTATTCTGTGGCACGTGTGAGGTAGTGCCCTGTGCTTGTGTCGAGCTGCAAGCCGGGTCTCTTACCTTGCCTTTATTGTGGGTATGCTAAAAGCATTTATCTGCAGCTTATCGCAATTACCACAACGGAGCCTGAGCACTCTAAATTCAAGCCCTCTCTTGTGGCAACTTGTTTCATGCCAGTCTGCTTTTGAATCCACTTTGGTGTCCTTGTTTGTTGCCAGAATGGCTCAAATGTGCCAGCATGTAGATGAAAATTGGGCCGATCTTTTCTCCTCTCCAAGAATGTCATAGAGCTTGGGAGTTTTGGTATCTTTACAGACCTAGACAACTCTGCATTTTGAATCAAAACAGCACAGAATTTAACACTTTGCTTCAAGATTTGACAGCTTGATTTTCCCTGCATCCAAAATCATGAAGGAAAACTGATATCATAAGCCATTGTAAGTCCAGCCCCCAGCAGGATTTGTAGATCCCAAATGAAAGTGCTATTTTTACCCAGGGCAGGACGGCACATTTTGTGCAGTTTTTAGGCCTAGATTAAGTGGCGACACTGCTTTCTACACGGGCTGAGAAGATAGGTTATGCTGTGGCTTAACTGAGTGCTATTTGAGCAGTGAGGGTGGTCAGTTAAAGAGCTTTGAAGCCTTGAGTTGCTGCTAACAAGGTGAGAGGAGGCATATACGTGTACTTTACCAGACATGTGCAATGTTTGTGCATTTCTAGGGAAGGCTCATGTTGAAACTCCAGACAGCGATTCCCTTGCTGCCATCATGGGCACCTATGGAATGATTACTGTCCTCTTCTTAAGCAATGCTGGAGATCGCTGGTACTGTGCCTGTTTACAGCACTGGAAGGCAAATTGTAGGCATCTGATTGCAAGCACAGGTACAGGGGTCTGAGGTGCACACACAGCCTCGGCCTGCAGAAGGCAGGGAGTGGTTAAAAATTGCCTGTCTGATGTTGCTTAGGCAGGTGCATCAGAGCCAGTTGCAGAAGCACTGTTGGGCTGCTAGGTAAGTTCATCAGCCGGACAATGTTTATTGACACCATTAGAGAAATACTGATTTTTGCCAGCCAAGAACATGATCTCTGCTGTGGCTGGAGTGTCAGGCATTCAGAGCCCTGCTTAATCACAGCTCTAACACATTTCCTGAATCTTGTTCTCTGGATCCTGTAGGAACAATAAATGCTTGCACTTCTGTGCTCTAAGGTTGGCAGTGAGGGGCTGTTGTGTGTGCTTTTGTGAAAAAATCCCGTCCTCACCACAGTGCTGGGGGCAGGCTGCCACCGATAGCAGTCGTGCAAGGATTTGCTCTGCGCTGCCTGGGCTCTGGAGATCACTCTCTGCACAAATTAATTAAAAGATGCCTTAGGTAGGTGTCCAGCCGGCACAGAAGGAACCCAGCTCCGTTACTAGTCTGCAATCCCCAGTTTTCCAGCTGTCACTATGTAATACGGTCTCCCCCTCACGTAATTCCTTCCTGTAGTCCAATAGAAGTCCTTTAAAGAAGAAAAAAAGAAAGAAAGAGGAACAACAAGCAAGTAATCCTGTCATACGATCTGCCCCAGTAGTTTGGGGCCTATTTCTCTTTCAGGGGCTGTGAGCATGCTTTGAGGTGCACAATAGAGATGCCTTCTCCATTGACTGGGGAGCTCAATGAGCCAAACTGGGCAGCGGCCCCGGGAACAGCAGCAGCAGCAGCAGTGGTGCAGCGCAGTAAAGGGCCCAACTGTTAACTGATTTAACACTCTGCCAGCTGCAGTCCCTGGGCTCTGAGAGGAGCGGCGGGCCTTTGAATATTACCTTTCAGCCAATTAGACATATGTCACTTCATAAAACCTCTCGTGTGCGCTCCCGTCGAGGGGAGGATCTGCTGGGGAGAAGGAGGGAACTGCGTTACCTGCCGCCCTCCCGGACGCACCGTCCCTCCCTCCAGGAGGAATTTCTAGTTGTTTCTGGTATTATTTTCAGCACTGATGCAAGCGCCTGGAGAGGGGTATGAGGGAAAAAGAATGATTCTCGGAGCTCCAGGAGTTTTCCAGACAGTCTTATAGGCTGCCTGGGAGAGTGGGCTTCTACAGCAAATGTGGATTTGGATCATTCGATTGAAGTGAGACCTCTTTCATCCCCTGAATGCTGAGATGGTTCACATCATCATTTGACTCTGGCTGAGTTTGCTTCCCATATAAAAAACCCCGAACTCAAAGCAACTTTGAATTCAGGCGAAGCAAATGAGTATGCAGATATCAGAGGACTGCAGTTGCTGAATCCAAAAGCTTAGCCTAACAATCAATTTCACCAAAAAAAAAAGGTCCATCAAGTTGTCACTAGTGAGCTGAAACTCAGGGAGAGCACTGGAAGCTGTCTGCTTTGTCCAAAGGAGATGCAGCAGCAGCCGCTGTACCACTGAGTCAGTCAACGCAGCCAGGGTCTGCAGGGCTGGGGGCTACATGGGACACGAATGTCATGCATGCTTATTTTCAGCATCAATGTGGAAGGAAAAAGTGTTTATCTGGGTGAAAGAAGAGATATACCACTTTTTACCCCTTCAGATTAATTGAATATTTTTATTACAGTGAAGCTGAAATTCTTATTTCAGTCGTGTCAGTTTCTTTATGCTCCTTATTCTAAAACACCCAAAAATGCAATATTAAAAGACATATTAATTCATGATAAAATGTGGCAGATTATGGTAAGTTTTTAAAACAAAATATTTATTAAAATGTGTTTAAAATAATTTGATTACAAAAGCCAATTTAATAACACGTGAATTGAAGATAAGAAGTTGTGACAAAATCAATAAAATTAAAATTATAAGGATTTTTTTTTTTTTGCATAGCAATGTAAAAATCAAAGCATCCTGGAGATGGGGGCTCTAAGGGACAGAAAGACATTTACTTTAAAATCCTGACCTAAAGCCTTCATCTGGCACTTGTTGCTGACACTGTTAGTGAACAGAAATGAGTGAGCCAGAGCTGTGTGAAGAATGCTTGTTTTTCCCACTGGAGATGAGAAAGAAGATGCCACAAGAAACTGTGTGTGGCATGCAAGAAAAGAGGGAAATGGGGGGATGGTTTTGCTTCCGTAACGTGGGAGAGAAATGCTGAAACTAAGTTAGGCTGGTATCTGAATAAGTGTGAACAATTTATTCAGCTTTGGCTTTTGGTTTTTGGTTTTCTTCCTCAGTCTCTTCAAACATCTTCCCAGTAGGATGTTCTCTGCTTTAAACTTTCAGTGCTCAGTAATCTGGCAGCAGTGATTGTCAAGGGCAAGGAGACAAGATGGATTTTGAGGTGATCCAAATGTTCAGGAGTAGTCTTCAGGTATTCAGTCCTTTTCACACATGAAGAAAGCCTTGAGCTTAGTTTTTGAAAAAGAGCTCTCTTTTCCAAAAAACTCTTCCCTTGCAGTGTTTTGATCAGCTTCAGGCGGTGATGACAGGAATATGGAGTGGTAATATATAGGCTGAAATGAGAAGCTATTTGGAAGATCTCAGGATTGTAGTCAGACAAATAATTTAAGCTGGCATAAGTTGTCAGTATTGATGAAAACAGTAGATCCACACTTCCTCTGCTTCTGACTGCTTGTTCTCACCATTGTGCTATTCTCTTCCTTCCACAGTACTTTTACTAGCCTAATGGTGAACTGGAGTGGATTCAGCTGGAGCTGGGAGAGGACAAGGGTGTACCTGAATCTACTTTCCCCAGTCTAATTCATTGCATGACTACACAAGCCCTTGTTTCAGGAAGCAGGACAAGGTACCACCAGGGTGGACAGTGACATCCGGGCCACAGAGAGAGCAGGACCACTTTTTCCCCTGTGTTAGCACTATCTTATTGTCTGCACTGAAGTTTATTTAATTTCCATTTAACAAAGACAGTTTCCCATTCTTAGCAGCTGGATCACTTTTCAAAACAAGAGAGTTGAGGTGATCTTACAAAGCACAAGTGTCTTGTCCAGCCGACATCTGGTGAGCCAGGGTCAGGCATTCCTCTTGCTGATGGTTCCTGTGGTCAAAATTCTTCTGAAGCTCCTTGCAGGTGTTGCTGCCTCTAGACTTTGTTTAGATGTGAAAGCTTCCTCATGGGGTAGTTCAGTGCTGCTAAGCATGTTTTTGTTGGCAACCTTCACTTTATCAGAGTACATAGTTCTTGGGTAAAAAAGAGACTCTGAACACAAGTAGGGAACTGATAATTTTAAATATACCAAGATAAACAACATTACATTTTCCCCCTGTGGAATCATGTCAGATATTTGCTTTGTATAACATGATTATTCTCTTTTTTTATCTTTCTCTGCCAAATCTTCACTGAAGTGATCTTGCAAACTGTGCCTTTTCACCATCAGTCTTTTACTTGGTATAGCTTGGAACTTGCATATCTCTGTGCATTTGAATCCATTACTAATACATAAGCATTCATCAATTTGGCAGGAATGGGCATTACACATCTGTAATTCATAAGCTTCAAGACAGTTTTGGGTGATGATGATTCAGGCATCCACTGAATGTCCAAATTCCCTTTGGCATCAGTTGTCCAGCCATAACTTGCTGGATCCAGCGGAGTGGGTTCACATTGCAGGAATCATCTCCAAATTCCTGCTTAATGGTTTGCATGCAGTTCATGCTGGAATAAGCAATCTTTGCATGGGGGAAGCTGGCTGGAGTCGATTTCATCCCTTTTGGCAGGGAAGGATTGATAATGGCATCAGTTGTTGCACTTTTAGGGACAAACAGATGGCATGTGAATTCTTGTAATTTCTGAAAGAAGCCTGATGAAAGCTCCCAGGGTTGTCCAAACACTGAGAAGTTATATTGATAATGGCATTTTCTTTGCATGAGTTCTAGGGCTCCCAGTTTTCCTTTGTCTGAAAAAAACACCAACAGCACTGCATCCCCAGAAGATGTGCAGGCCAATCAGTGCCCTGCATGCATCAGTCCCGGGGGAGCTCGCTATTATATCACTGTCAGTGAGTGATGCTTTGTGTCTGTTTTCTGACTTTCTCATGCATTGGCCAAGATCTATAATTCTGCTGGGTTTTGCCCATTGTTTGAGCGTGCAGTATAACACGCATCTCCCTTCTTTGAGAATTCCTGTTTTCTTGTGGTGGTCTCTGATTAGGAAGAGAGAGAGGATCACAGTGGAATTGAGACGTACTTCACTGTCACGATTTACACACACACACACACACACACACACACGCCCCATCTTTAAAGAAAGAATTTCATGAGATTTGACTTGCTGATGGGACAAGAGAAAAATTTGTCTCTAATTCGGATTTCGTGTCCTGCAGTTGTGTCCTTGAAATATTTGCGGGTAGTGGATCCTCTTGGATCTCGGAACCTTTTGTTGTTATTGTCTGGTAAACGCTTAACAATGTTTTAACTTTATGACTTTCTGCACCTTTGTATAGTTCAAATGAGCAGAGATGCCTTGTTAACACCACTCAGCCTTTGGACAAGTCTTTGTTAATAACACAGACAGATGGGATAGTGATGGTTTCAGGGGGGCTTTGGTGGATTGCTTTTTTTTCCCATCTGACTAAATAAACTAAGTCTTAGTCAAAGAGATTTATCCGTTGCTCTGTTCTTGCTGATGGGCTTAAGTCTTCCTTCTATCCTGTTAGCATTGTATGAAGAAGCCATGTGCGTTCGACTTAATTCAGTTCTGAGGACTAAAAAGGCCACAGCTCGCTCTCACTGCGTACTTTGATGTCTGCTGTCCTCTGTAAAACTGCTCTACACAGCACCACTTGGATGCCTATTGATTTTTTACTTGGTTGCTTTCAGCTCTGTGTTCGGTACTAAATTATCTTTGGCAAGCATATCCATCAACATGTCTAGATATGCGATTTGTTTTCTCTTTGTCACCCTGGCTGATACATACCTGGTGTCTCCTTCAAACCTGGTCCTTTGGGCTCCAAAGATTTTGTTTCTGAGCTGAACTATTATTTATTGCTTTCTATTTTTTGTCTTCCAATAGAACCACTCTTGTTTTGAGATGAAAGTTGCTATGATATCTGGATTGACAAAGACACTTCGTGAAAACTGCAAAGATCACTTGGTATGCAAAAGGGGTTTTTCCTGTGAAATATTCAAAATTTGGATTATCCATTTGGTATTTTTCAGTGCTGTTATTTTGGTTGTCTTTGCTTGAAAGTAAAATAGCAACACCACCAGAAATTAGTGAGTTCTTGCAGCCACAGTTTCTCCATTGAAAATGGCAAGGATCCTGGTTCTTTGCAAAGTTCCTTACTTGTGCATCAGCACGTGATGTATTACATCGTACAGGCGATTGCTTGTCCTCTGTCTTGCCTAGTATTTGAGGTGGGGGGAATGTTTTGGGGGGCTGTGGGTCTTAAGTTTTGTGCTTCTTTTCTTTTTGAAGACAAATTCATACTACTTGGAACCTGGTTTTTATTTTTCTAGAAGTGTCTCCCTTTGCAGCCATTGCTGCTTTGACTCTTTGACCCAATGACACCCCAGAAGATCTATTTTTGGTCATGGTTATTCATACTTTTCATAATCCTGAATATGTGATGCTTCACTTCTGTTCAAGCTTCAGGTAGCATCCTGAAACAGAATCTGGTTGCAGATTTAGGCAGCTTTCAGAAGAGTATTTTCAAATGAACAGTCAAGTGTGACTTTAGCTTAGAGCTTGGCATTCCAAAATTGTGTGAAGTGTGTGCACTTCCTATGTTGTTTCAGAAACATCGACTCCTCCTCTCTCCTCTCTTCACTGTTGTAACAAATTTGCAAAAAAAGATGTGTATAGGAGGCAGCAGCAAAGTTCACCATCATGTAAACATAAACAGAGCACATGTATAATGAAAACTGACATTGTGGCACTCGGTTTTCATTTATTTGGTTGCCATCTTGGAAAAGCTAACCAGATTAACAGAAGTAATTTGTCATCAAACTGCTGAAACACGTAGATAAGTTCTGTAACAACAGCCAAACTAAAGAGATAATGAAAAGTCTGGTGATTAATATAAAAATGAAATATAATAAATCCATCCTAACTCAAAATTTGGCCCTTTGAATTATACCACTTAATTACCAGAGTCATTGATTAAGAAGAAAAGTGCTCTATTTCCACCTCAGAGAACACTCAAACAGGAACAGGAGGAGGAATACAGATATTCTTTACACTATCCCTGACTTCCCTTAACCACACAGAGGGTGTGAAATTTTAGCAAAAAGGCAGTATTCAACAACTCAGTAAGATGTAACAGCAAAATAATGCAAAGATGGATTTCCATCAGAACAAATTGCTTTCATTGAATGCTTTGCTTTATTCGACTCACATAGATTTCTGATATTATTATTATTATTATTCTGTCTCCACTTTAGAACCAGATAGACAACTCCCCTGGATTTTCATTTATATATTCTTGAAAGCTGAAACCTTTCCATTCATTCTTTACTGTCTCTGTAATAAGAAGCAACTAGATGGATCTGGACCAGAAAATTGTTGAAATGGATATGTTCCTGGGAAGCATTTCCTCTATAACAAAACAACATATTTGGCAAACATTTATGTCATTACAAATGCCCTCATTTGGCCCTGAGAGCAGTATTTGGTAGTGCCATAAGTGAAATAAATATTACCCTCAGAAAGCAACATCCTGTGCAGAACACTGTCAACACAGTTCTCCCACTCACCTTTCTTTGATCACCTGCATTTGGATTAACGAGTGGACAAACATACAAAACTAAATAATCTGATTAATAAGGCAGACTGACTGCCTGTATCATGCTTTGTATTTTTGCTTTGATTTGGATGTTTTAAAAGGCCCATAATGAACAAGGCAGGGAAACTTGAGAATCATCCACCTAAGAAAATTAGTTAAAAATTTAAGGCAAGAAATTCATGACAAGAGTAGAACTGGGGGAACATGATGTCTGCAGGATTTCTCCTTTGTGTTTGTATACTCCGATGTTTAATAAAATGTTGGCTGTAGTCAAGGGTTTTCCCCATGACTGAGAAATTTGTAATGTCTCCCATACAGATTCCCTGCATCTAGTAAGTTTTAGCATTTGCAAGGGACTTGTCTTCAATGAGGCCCCAAACAGGACCACCTTCATCAACCCAAGTGTCTATTTACATGAGATTTGCAGGAATTTAATAACTTGTAGTATAATTTCAACTTCCATCAAACCTGGTGAAGAGTGGTCAGTTAACTTGAAGGACATTAAGAGAGTTAAGTGTACATGAAGATAAGCAAACATGCAGAAAAATTATTGAAAAAGCCTTTTTTTAGTAAACTTGGCTTAAAATGGTTGTTAAACATCAAACTCTTATCTCGGTGCAATAATATTCCATCCTCCTAGTGCCTTTGTTGCAGTCGTGAATCCTTGATGTTTTGGGCAATTTCTTATCTGCTGATGTGTCCATTTAGGAATCTGATGTGAAGGTCACTTTTTCTAACAGCTTATTTCCTTTGGAAATTTAGGCAGGTACAATGAACATAGACATAGGTGTCCAAATGTGAGGTTTTGTTCTATTTCAAACATGCTCTGCATGCTTGAAACCATTGGTCATTCTTGCCTTTTTTTTTCCCTATGTCTTGGAAAACTTGAGTCAAACACAGGTACTATTATCTGTCTTAGAGCAGAAAAATTAAGGTAATTAGCCAAAGCAACCAATCAGTCTGTGCAAAGCAGAGCTGACGAAAATAGGAGGAATTCCTCACCATGAAAGAAATAGTGGAAGTTACCTCCATACTCTCAGTAACTGCTGTCAACTTGAGAATGTAGCCACATGCAAACCAAAAAGAACAATGCTCAAGCAAAAGTAAAAGGGAAAACAAGGCATTTAAGACTATCCCAGAGGAGATTAGATGAAGATCCCACTACAGGAACTCTTGGCACTCCAGCTGAAATCTTAAGAGACTGCCCTGAATTAGACATGTCAGAAAGCAGAGCTAACAAAAGCCACTGTGCCCAGCAGGCTGAGCCGTGCTCCCCAGAGGCCTCACTGTCCCTCAGAAATTAGTCAGTGGGACAGCGGAGGTGAAAGAAAGGGAGCCCTGAAAGTTGAGTGAGCAATATGGATGGGAGGTGTCCCTCAGAGTTGCTGTGATAAGCCCCTGTTCAGAGCACGGCTGTGAGGTAACGGCTGCCAATAGGGTGTGCAACAATACCTGAGATCTGAACTGCCACAAAAAAATACAGATGTTACAGAAATAGATCATCTGAGGTGTGCTTAGAGATGATGGAATAAATGTCAAAATTGTTTGGCTGTAGAGAAGCACTATGGCAGGAGTGAAGAGTAACATTTTGCACTGGTCTTTTTTCGGCCCTTTGTTCCCTCAGTATTTCCATTGTGGTGGCATTTGGGCCATAGTGGGACATGCTGGTGCCACTCGTACTCGTCCCTTTCATGGCAGCCAGTGGCTGGTGAGACATGGCTGTGACTGCCCTCTTGCCCCACAGCTGCTGCAGCTCAGGGAACACTTTGGAGCAGGGTGTGCTCCAAGTCATTGATGAGGTTGCTGAATGGTGGAGACACTGCTCCACATTTAGAGTACAAGCTCAGGGCGTTCCTGGAGAATTCCTTGCAGACAGTGTGCCATAACACTACTGGTAAACATACTCCCACCTGAGCTCATAAGAAGAAACGTGGAAATGGTTTAGAGCTGTATATTTTCTGAAAACTCCAACTCTTGGGTCTTGAGGCTGTGTATTAGTAGCACTATGTGTTGCTGATTCATCAGTGTGTTCAGCTGGGAGATCTGTAGAGGGAGGCTGGGGCAGGGCTCCTGCTAGCAGGGCTTGGCAAAATGTGTAACTCAGCAGGTGAGTGTCGTTCTGTTCAACAGGATCTGTTCTACAGAGCGCTTTGTGTCACTCCTCTCAGGCACATCATCACGCAACACTCAGGAGCAGATACCTCTTGTCATTAACTCCACCAGCTACTGGTTTTCTAACCCTTCCCTTCATCTGAGTGTCAGATTTTTCACTTGCAAATATCTCCAGAGCAAGCCTTCTCATCCAGAGGAAGCAGAAGGAAATTGCCATCCTTAATGAGCATAGGCTAAAAGAGGAGGAATGTTTCCTGTCTTCTACAAACACAGTTGGTCTATCATAGATACTGTTTGATGTGCCTGAACTTCTCCTTCAAACAGACTGTAAAGTCAGGGTCCTGACTCTTTCTTCTGTTACTTTTCACAGCTGGCAAGTGCCAACTTGCACATGGCAGCTAAATTCCAGCTGAATTTGGAGTAACTGAACTTCTCCATCTTATCCACATAGTTTCAGTTCTCTCTTGCAGGTGTTGCCCTGAACTGTTGGGTAACACTTCATAGCCTAAACTGCTTCCTTGTGCCGCACTTGTCAAGGGCAGCCTCATTTCAGCAAAAACTTTGTTTTGCACAGCATTACCCACAGGCTGAATCCAATGGGGTTCTTACTCCAGCTGGTGCTTCCCTTGCTTTCCATAGAAATATTGTGAGGAGAAGGTTAAGGCAAGGACTGCAAAATGCTTCCGATCCCCGGTCTAAAGTCGAGCAGACTCTAGTGCCAGTATTGAACTTAATTCCCTCTCTTCAGCTCTGAGAGACTGAAAAGGCTGCTCTGTTACCAGCCTGGTGCAGCCATGGGGCCTGAGTCTGTATGTTCCTCCTGTAAAACAGTGCTGTGGAATTCACAGAGTTAAAATAGCCTGTGTATGGATGTTGTTATCATTGTATGGTATCTTCAACAGGCTAATAGAAAGGCTGATGGGAAAAATCCTGGTGTTTATTTTTTTTGTTGTTTTATTTAATGACCAATAGGTCAGCTTTAAAAAAAAAAAAAAAGTTTGACAGGTTTAAGTAAGAGCTCAAAAAGATCCTGGAAACAGAGGCACTTCTGAGAGCTCCAAGTGTGAAGCTGTAAAGCCTTCATATGCTAAAAAAAAGGATCTTTAACACTTCAGCATTTGTCCTTTATTCAGCTATCTTGTGTTGTTGCAAATCCAGTAAGAACAGAAAACAGGCAGCCTCTTCACAGTGCCTTTTTTTTTGGGCTGTTTAATAAACATACACTAGATACAAATTTAGCCAATAAAAGGTTCATGTAGTATGTATGTATGTATAATACATGCACAAAAGGGCTATTCAAAATGCATAGCAACCACTCGGCAGGGTTTAATTTTCCTTAACAGTTTTCCATTTTCCTTTAAATTTGAGATGGGAGTGGGGGGTAGCAATCAGAATCCTTGGCATAAATAGGATAATAATAAGGAAGTTCCTGGTATTGTTGATGTAACAGTTCTTAGCAAAGCATACAACTGAATTCAGATAAAAGAAAGTTTCTTATTAAAAGGGACTGCATGAATGAAAAATGTGAAAAGTTATTGGAAATTTCTCATAGCTGTAAAGCACTGTTGTGTTAATCATGTGAGAAATGAAAAACTAGCTGATATTTTTGTAACACATTTCTTAGTTTGGCTGACACTTTTAAAAATTTATTTTAAACACTATTAGCACTCTGTATGATAGCACACATAAATTATGTCAGCCAAACAGTACAGCAGGTTACATCATTGCCTTCTGTGACATTTATGAAGCCAGCATCTGCTGTGCACCATGGGTTGGCTTTTTCCAAAGCCTATCTAAGGGGTTTACAGCTGGCTTTCCAAATATATGCCCTGCCATGTTCTTAAAGTGACACACACAAAAACACACACATCCCCCACATCATTGGCAGGTTTAGATCTCCATCCACTTTTCTCACTTAGTGGAACCTGTTGGAGTGTCAGGTCTTGTGTGTCCTGGCAGGGAAGACCCAAGTGTTAAACAGATGTTTCTGTTACAATAATGCCTGGATGCCCAGACTGAGATTGTAATTCCATTTTAGCACAAGTGAAGATGTAGAAGTTTTCAGTCGTTGTTTGTAGCACAGTGCAAGGGTTGAGGCTGCTGAGTGCTGTAAAACCTGAAGGATACAGAGGCAGGGGTTACTTTTAAGTTTTTGATGCCTAATGAAAAAGACAAGATTTTGGGTTCGGTTTTTTTTCAGAAGAATCTAACTTTCTAAGTGTCACTATAAGCTGGTAGCTAGCTGTCTTCAGACCCTGAATGGCCCGGGGGCTGGGCTCTTCTTAGGCACCTAAACAATCTAACTTTTGCATTGTGCTGGGGGAAAGGCTGGGAATGTGCCTGCAGTGTTTTGTGAATGCAGGATAGGGTTTTAAAGAACCTGGGATCTAGTAAGGTGCAAAATAGGGAGTGGTGATAAAATAGCATCAGTTCTGACGGCCTCAACAGGATACTGTGCAAGTCAGACTGCCTGGTTTATCTTGACCTGTTTGGTTTTTTGTTTGTTTTGCTTTCTCTATTGAATACCACAAGTCTCCTGTGATGTATCAGGGAAGTAGGTGGAAAACCTCATCATCTTCCCTTTGCTTCTTTATCTTCCTCTGCTACAAAAATAACTTTTTCCTGTCTAGTTTGACAGAACAGTCTTGTGATATATGGGCGCAGATACATGCATACATGCATATGCGCATACGTGCCTCTGTGTGTGTGTTTGTGTCTGCATATATGTACATGAAGCATTCCACCCGTAAGTCCTGAAATCAAACAAAGCCTGAGACCCCTGCTGTGCACCAAATCCTCTTGCAGTTCTGATACGTGCGTATTGCAGGCAGTACTTCTTCCTCAGAAAGGTTTTCTGTGCCTCTCTGTTTATCTGGTTTTCTGAGAAGCAAGCAGAGGTGAAAATCACATTACCCAGAGGCATCCCAGTTCTCTCACCTGACTGAAGGCATCAGCTTCAGATTCCACTGCAAAACCCACATGCAAAATGCAAAGCTGCTACTTTGCCCTTTTTTTTTACCCTTAAGCTCTTCAGTGGCTTGAGATACCTTTCTCTGGGGCAGCAGTTCTTCTTGCAAAAACCCAGTCATTTCATCAAAGCCCCAGACTCTGGAGAACATGGGCTGTGCCATCACAGGGCTGCTTTTCAAGGAGGCATCTGTGCTTAGCATATGGCAACTATTTATTATAGCCGTTGCATTGAGAAACAACAATTCCCATGATAATTGTTTCTCGTATATCAAGATGCTTCAATCTCTGTTTCCCACAACATTCTGCTTGTCTGGTATGTGTGTGCCAATGTCACCACAGTCCTAGCAGACAGTTGTCTACGTTTTGTCATTACTGAGGGTAAACAGACATGACTTGAGTGGGAAGGAGAGCGGGGGAAGTGGACTGCTAATTTAGTCTGTCTTTAGTGCTGCCCTGTGAAAGCAGCACTGAATGATTTGCGGGCAATATTTACAGATCTCCCCTCCCTCAATACATCCATCCCTTTTCTTCAAGCACACATTGTTTAAGGGCATTAATGCTTATTATTTGCCAGCCTGCAGTACAGACGATGCTTGGTTTTGCAAGGGGATGGGGTGGCTTTTCCGCCCCCCCAATCATCTACTGCTCTCTTCAGTATTCCAGAAGAAGCACTCCTGTGTTCCCCCAAAAATACATAGCGTGTATGGACATTTACACATGCAGGCATACACTTTCAGCATTATATACAATATACACCTTTTCTCCTTTTGCAGACAGTAATCACATACATACCTTTCATATGCTAGATGTCAAAATCCCTAAACACATACATTAATTATTTAAAAACAAGAAAGAAAGAGAGAGAGAAAGAAAGAGAAAGAAAGAGAGAGAGAAAGAAAAACACACTATAAGGCAGCCTCCCAAAGCCTTGTCACCTTTTGCTGCCTGACCTGGCTGTGATGTTTGTTTATGGGCTTTGAGTCTTGGAGAACAACACAGGGACATATTTTGAAACTGCAGCAGTTCAGCATCTAGTCTCTTTGTTTCCATAAATCAGTGCAACTCTGTGGACTTTCAGCATCAGTGCCTTGGCCCATGCCAGGTGAGATTTGGATCCACAGCATATGATAATGTTTGCTTTTTTCCATTCTTTTTTGGTTCGTGTGGTTGTTTGGGGAAGACAAAGTTTTTTTTTTTTTTTTTGTGAGTTGATGTAAGTGTATTATACCTGGAGATGAGTGAGCAAAATCAGCATCTGAGAGTTCTGTGCAACAGATAAACATTGCCCTAATTTCCCCAGATAGCCAGAGCCACTGCTGAGAAGCTGTAAGCACTGAAAATCATGACTTAATTTATATAAATGGAATTCAGGATTTAAATTATACATAAAGGTATAAGTTTGATGCAGCAATCCAGACTTAGCTACGAAGGGTGTTGACTCTTATAAGGTTTGAACATAGGTCACACTACAGCAAAACTCAAGCATAACCAAGATTTGATTTCAGATCATTCTGTGAGTACTTAAGCAGAAAGAAGAGTCTATTAATTTTTGAGAAATTAGGGTCTTTTCAAAACACAGCACTGATCACTTTTGAAGGTCCCAATCTCTTCATACCATGTTGAGCAATACGCAGCCTTTATGAATCTTGTTCTTTTGTGTAGCACTGATGTGTTTACATTGGCCACAGGACATTCACATGTACTGTGTTATTCCTAAATTCCTCTGATTATAACCAGCTTCTAAGCTTTTATGTTAAAACCTGAGATGAAACAATTTTGGTGGTCACATGAGGTGATGCAGCTCTTTCTGAAGTTACATGACTCTGCTGCTTTATACCCTGGTAACTGGGTCCTGTATTTGCATCTAAAAGTCTGACTTCATAAAGCTGCTTTATTTTTGGCTTTGTGCAAGCTGTTTCTAGTTGAATCAATAGTAAAACTGCTCCTTAAGGCAGATAAATATGTAATTAGTAGAAATAATGGAGCAGTAGTCAGTCAGCTGCAAAACTGATGCTTCATCTAAATGTGTGTAAGGCACTTTATTTAGTTGGCATGTTGCTAGCATCTATTAAGTTAAATTATGAGAAGTGTTTTGAGGCCTTTCACACAGAATGTGAAGCCTTTCATTCCTTATTTACATGTGTGAATATATATGCAAGGAAATTTCAACCCATGAATTAACTCCAGAGGAAAACAAACCACCAGATAAACACAAAGCCTGGGGATGTGTTTGGGTTTACTATTTTTTCCCTTTAGAAAGCAAAGAAGCATCCTTACAGAATTTTCTGATTAATTTATTCAAAGAACTTAATTGATGTATCACAACATAGCGCTATCATTTACATGGCATTAAAAAATGGAATTGCTTAGTTTGTCGCACTGACAGCAGCCAGCTGAGAGACTAACACAAAGTCAACCTTTGGTGGTCATTTGTTTGAATTTGAAACATGTGATTCTATTTAAATCTGACCTCTCACTACTGGGTGTTCTAAATACTGAAATACTGTGCAGTGGTTTATTAACACCAGTTAACACTGGTAGGGATGGATGGATGGATGGATGGATGGATGGATGGATGGATGGATGGATGGATGGATGGATGGACGGATAGTTCCAGATCCTGTTGGAAGTCGCCGTACATCTAAGAGTTTTAATGCAAACACAAAACTCACGCAAAGCAACTTCTGATCTCCCCTACAGGAAGAGGGGTTTTTAACTTATCCCGCCTGATCCTTCAGGGTTTGGATCTGGGGACCTCGACACCTCTACAGGCCACTAGGCAGTGCAGAGTGGGGCACAGCTGAGGCACGACCAAGACCTGTGAAGTGTCAGCTCTCAAGCAATGGATGTCTCTGCTCTGCAGCCCAAGGTTCTCTGCCAGCAACTCTGCCAGGAGCTGCAGGGGAGATGAGCAGTGAGAGGAGAATAGATGGGTGAGAAGAGATTATCTCCATGTACCAGGGTGTTTTACCAGTAGTATAAGAATAGCTGCAAAAAAAATTACAGATCTTTGGTTTTTCATCTCCCTACAAGCACCAACTACCTTGTCACACTGCCTCATAAAGATCTTAAAGATTATTTTAATACTTGAAACTTCCTCTGTCTTCAAAGAACAACAAGCTTTGAGAGAGATATGTGGGAATTCACTTAGCCAAGCACTGCAATTTCAGTTTGTCTGCAATGATCTGCAAACCACAGACTCTGAAATGAGCAAAGGGTTATGTGAATGTTCCTTGTAAGTATTTATTTTTATTTTCTCTAGCAGAAGCTGTCAAATAAAGCATCTCCTGCCCTTCAGAGCTTTTGCAGTCTGTGCAGAGCTTCTGCAAGCCAGGGCTTTGCTTAGTACACTTAATTAGAGTTTGCTTATTGTAACAGTGGAAAATACAAGATGGTTTGACTCTGGGAATTAAATTTTGCTGCATTCTATTCTTGGTTACCATCAGTTGCTTCCTAGTATTGGCAAAGATGCTTATGAAATCTGGGCATGTCTGGAGCAAGAAGGGTTAGTAGATTTAATAAGGAGGCATTAAAAGTTGATTTAATAGAGCAGTAGCTTGGACTTTAGTGTGTAGCATAATTTCAGCATTGCTCCAGGGTAAGTATTCAATTTTGACTTTTTTTTTTTTTTTTCATTCCAGACTAAATGAAACAGATGCCTCTCAATACTCATCTTTGATAAACATATTCTGAGAATCCTCCATCCAATTGTAAGTGATTACATGGCTAAAAATGCAGCCTGTAACTGAGAAAACAGACGTGGTGATCATTATCCCTGTGCCCTGCATATCAAACATTAACTATTGCTGCTGGAAAAAAAAAGGGCTGAAATCAAAACAAAGTGGGATTTGCTGCACCAGATCAGACCGTCAGTTCGGTTTGCCTGACACTATCTTCAGATATGGGCTGAGCCTGATAATTTATCAGGAGATCAGGAATGCTTCTTTATAACATTGCAAAGACTGTATAATGTTTCTTTGGTTCACTCTCAGTTGTTCGCACATGATTCTTCCTAGCAAGGCATGGAACTCAGAGCGTCTTGAGTCTAATTATAATTATTTGTGTGTTTTATATCTACAGCTTCAATTTTCCATACAGTTTTACTACCCCCAAAAGCAGTAGCCAGCTGTGCTCTGTCTTCAGTTATACAGGAATTGAAATGCCTTGATGGGAAGTTTGAGGTTGGATCACTGAAAATAACTTTTGCCTGTGGCTGTTGCGGAAAATTCCATTTGGATGTGCAAGCTTATCGTCTGATCTTTCAAGATGCTGGTGAGATTAGCACTAGCCAGAGTGACCAGGCTGTGTGCAACATCTCAGCCTGGGCTGGAAGGCTTAGTCCTTCAGGAAAAATCACTGCAGCTGTTTCTGGTTGCTCTTGTTTTGCTGTCACATAGCTGAAGATGATTCAATTTGAAGACATAAGTGTCCAATAAGTAGTCTGCAATATGAATTTATCTCTTCTGCTATATTTTCTGATTGTTTTTAAGGGGTTTCAGTCCTGAAAATGTGAAGCACCTCTCTGAGGCTGACAAAGGCATTTTGCCCAGATTCCCATCAACTAACTGGAGGCATCTAACCTATGATACCTAAGGGCACTCATCCAGCACTGGTTGTCTGAAAGCTGGAGATCCAAACTGGTAGTCTGTCTTTCTTCACTTGCCAGTCCAGGACACAGCAGGTATTTTCAGAGGGCAGTTCAACCCCTCCTAAAATAGGTGGGAAAATATTCTCCTACAGGAGCCTGACTGTGCCTGTTTTCTCTCTGACTGTAAAGGGAGCCTGCAGTGCTGACACAAGCTAGAAGCCTGGTGGTGGCCTGGTTCCCTGAGGTGTGTTATTCCAGTCAGCCTCATGGTTCCTTTGCTTCTGCTCAAGCTGGGGGAATGCCAGTCTCTTGCAGAGGTTATTCAGTTCACTTGAGACCTGAATCTGTTCTTGGGAAGTGCTGCTTTTCCTTTGACCATTAGAAATGGGCAGTTCAGATAGCATTGGGATGAAACCAGGTTGTTTTCCTAAAGTCTTATACCAGAGTAGAGGGAGAGAGGACTTTCTGCAGAACCCAGAAGCTCTGTTGGTTCTCTGGAAATCTCTCTCTGGGATCTGTTGCTCTCTCAGATAAGGAGGAATAAGTGTTACCATCTATGGGACAAAAATGCCATACCAAAAGCTTTGGACTTCACTTCATGAAGTGAAAATATATGCTATATTGATTAGAAAATACTCTGCTATGACATCTGAACACAGACATTCATGCCTATACATTTAATTAAATGGCCTGCTTTTATTTCAAAAGCTAAATATAATGAAATTGTAACTTGTCAACACATTGCTCCATAGACGGGGCCTTGCTCATGCTAGTCCTAGTCACATTAACACAAGTTAGAAATATGTGCAGCTGTCTTCTGATGTACAGATGAATGTGGTAATCTCTTTCAGTTGTCCTGAGTGGTTGGTCAATAAGATCAAGCTACTGTGCTAGGCTTATCACTTCAGCTCCTCCTCAGCTGGTCAGGCTTTGGACAGAAGCAGGCTCATGGGATGGACTCGCTGATTGGGAGTAGAGGCATCACCCTGTAACACAAAGTAGCCAGAGGCTGGTGTTTAAAACAGGAAAGTAATGCAAAGTGCTTATCACTGACAGGCAGGTAAACCTTAGAAATGAGGTGAACTCACCTGTGCAAATTGTGTGAGAAATAAGGCCATGCTGTCTGTTTTCCCATTTTAATCTCCTTCAGGGCACAGCAAGTTATCATGCTCCCAAAGTCAAAGCCCTTCTCAGTACAGAAGAATGGGCTGAAGTTCCAATGCTGAGGATCCTTGGGACACAAGCGTTCAGGTCAGAAAAATCTCATGGACTTTCTGGGTATGAAATATGCCTGTCTACAGTATGTTCTGATTATGTTTGGCTGTTGCTCCATGCATGTCAAATTAACTTACAGGATGGTCTCCCAAGAGATATTGTGGGGGCAGACAAGGCTTGTATTTTTGCAAAACTCTCCTAAAGTTGGACAAAATGTTTAGAAATATCACGTAGGTGCACTCATGCAGGAGAAAAATGTGATATGTTAATGTGGAAAACCATGTGTCCTGCTCTTGTTATAGATGGAAGACATGAGAGAGAACTATTGGAAGCTGAATGCAGCTCCCAGGACACAGCTGAGGGCAGGTTGGGCTGGTTCAGAACACAAGGCCTTTTCTCTGTATTCTCCTGCACCTTGTGCTGAGCAGCAGCAGGAGCAGCCACTGCTTTGGCTCAGCAGCAATCACCATGTTAGCCTTTCATTAGTGCCTGACACTAATTAGCATGCCTTGTGCTCTCTCAAGAGCACCAGATGAGTCCTCACAGCTTTTGCTAGGCAGAGGATAACTTTCATTACCTGACCAGATTTGCTGATCTCCTGGTAGGTACCTCACCCCTTGCACATCTCCCTGGCCAGATTGTATCAGGCTGCTGAGCATTTCCAGCCACAAACAAGAATGATCTTGTTTGATTCTGAAAGACATGACTTGGGCAAAATCCCATTGCTCTTTTCTGATCCATCTTCTGCTGACATCAACTTTATGCCTGAATTCTTTCCAAGCACAGGCAGAAGAACAAGCTGCAGGTTTAAGCTCACCGTGGGCAGTGAATTCCCTCTCGCATCTCAAAAGCCTTTTGCGTTTCCACAACTCTGTAGCATCTTGTAGGTCCCAAAGGGGGAATTACAAGTTGTAAATTTCTTTACCCGTCCCCCTTTCACACTTCTAAGAGTGAAAAATAAAATGCTGCCAGCATTTTATTTTTGCAGCAGGGCCATCCCTCCGCCTCTGAATAAACATTTGTGTGAGGGCTCTCATTCTTGCCAAGGTGTTAGGATAACATTCTCATGCTGATTCCCCTGTCCTCCTTCAGCACCCCAGTGCTGGAGGTCTATTTCCGAGGCTTTGAAATGGCCATGCTCTCACCTCATCCCATACACATGGAAATGAGATCACCAGAAGGAGAGAGCTAGTAAATCCCATGGGGACCCAACAGGGCAAGTTAGGAAATTATGCCCTTCAGTGTACTGATGGCTGGGTGAAGAGCTCCACATGGACAAAGAGGCTGCAATGAAAACAGAGGAGGCCAGGTTGCCCAGGGCATGGAGGCACTGCTGAAGGGCTTGGGCCTCTTTTCCTTCAAGCTCCACTGCCCATTTCACTATTGTTTCAGCAAAAGCTAGAGCTTTTAACTGTTTGCTTATTGTTATGAGCAAAGGACAGAGAATTTCTTATCATTAGCAACTGTCTGTGTAAGGGTTTGGATGTAACATGACCAAAACTGTGCTGAGAATCAACGGGGAAAGTACCGTCATCGTCCTTGTTTCAACACATGCACACTCTGGGTTCCCTGAAGAGGACACCAGGTTCTCAGGCTGCTTTTCATTTGGCTTAAACATCAGATGTTAATACTTTTGTGTGCCTTATAAGATCAGGTGAAGATCAGCGTTTCTCTATTTAGTGCAACAGAGGTGCGTTAAAACCCACCAGGATTTACGCACATGTGGGCCTCTCTTAAGAAGCTCAGCTGTAAAAATAATTCCCATCCACATTGCAAAGTTGGCTGTGGTGTTAAACACAGCAGACATTTGGTGAAGCATACTCCTGGACAGGACCAAGTACTTGTTAAGCATCCTAAGAAACAGTTCTCTCATTCAAACAGAGGCCACCAAAATGGTTTTTGAATAAGAACTCACTGAGTTTTCTTCCCCCTTTCATCTTGTCAGGAAATCTCCGTGAACTTCCCTCCTCTCCATTTGCTTTCCTTCCCCTTTCTCCGCTGTCATTTACCAGCCGGGCTATTTTCTTCAAAGTACCCTCTAAATGTCACAACCACTGAACAACCACAGCAAATAATGGAAATGCCCTGGTAACCCTTCCCAGAGCACTTATATACCAATGCTGAATAATTTGACCTGCTCTCATTCTTGTTCCCATTCTTGGGAACATATTTCACAGTAGTGGCAGAGGAAAGGGAATGGGTTCAAGATTTTGTTCCCTTTTCTCTTGGTTCTCTTTTGATGTAAGACAAACTCTACAAACACGAACTAGAAAAACCCTACAGCCCCAACCAGACACCCCTCAGAAGGAGTGTGCCAGATAATGCAGCATGAGGAACATTTCCATTTTGAGTGCCATTGTGCATACTTCACCATGTACCCCTAATTATAAGAAAATTACTTAAAAGTCCTCAGGGACCTCTAAAAAGAGTAATCCATAACAATAAAGGGCTTGGATATAGCAAAGATGGGCACATGTTTGAACACAGGGTTTGACCCTGGGAGAGACAATCTGTGATACAGGATTTCAGGCAGAAATCCAACTCTTACTTAAGTTTTTAAAAATCAAGAGTTTTTCAAAGAGCCATGAGAGCTGCTCTTTTGCTGATTCTTTCTAATGCATCAAAAGACACTTGCTGGAAAGTCCCACGCTAATAGGCATTTACCCAGGATAAAATATGTTAAGATACCCTACTTGACTGATCTTGGAATTTCTGTATAATTTCATTCAGTGTTGGTTAAAGTTCTAATCTCCCAAACGACTTATTCCTATCTGTTCATTTGATCACTTTGAATTTCACACTATTTTATATTCAAGGTGTGCCTGAAGCAATGTCCTCAAACCAGCTCTTACCCAAGATGAGAAAACAAATATTGTAATCAGGACTTAAGCTTTGAAGATTATCTTATTGCAGCCTCAACCAGATCTCTGGATCTAATCTAGATAAGGGCTTTGGTCACTGCCCCCTTTCTCTTTTACAGGGTCAGGGCAATACTGAATGCACTGTCTTTCCCATTATAGTTTCCCCTCCTTCCCGCCAGGCCTTTCACTGTACATAATTTGTCTTTCCCTAAGCAGGCCACAGGGACCTTATCTCCTGTCACCAGAGAGACACTTCAAACCTAATCTGAGTTACTCACTCTGTTTTACAGGTCAGGAGTGAACAGAGGTGTCCTCTTCAGCTCTCTGAGGTGTGGGTTCAGCCACACATTTACCTGTTCACACGTGTTCCTCCTGAGCTTCTTCCCACCTGCATCAAACAAAACAGTAGCACTGAGTGCAACCAAGCCAAAGCCTGGGGTCTGAAGCCCTTCATCTCTCATCTCTCAGGTTTGTGGTGAGGACAATTAGGGCACAGGTGGGGCAGGTATGACATGTTCCCAATTGGCCTTGTGGCAGAGCGCATTCCTGTTTGGAGTTTGACCTTGGGAGAATTGTTTAACCTGTCCTCTGTGTCTTTATTTCCCAACTTTAAACTCAAGTTGCTGCCTTGTTTGCATGAGCAAATTAATCAACCCCTCAGAGAAACTCAGAGACTACAGTGACATAAATAGAGCTGGCCAGGAAACTCTTCTCAAACCCTTCAACTTTATTGCACATCAAGATAAAACAATCTTTCAAAGGTTATTTAGGGGATTGGTAATTGAAACAAATACATGCATAGAACAAACATCATTCTGACAGTAAGTGTGTTTGTATGGGATGTGGATTCACATTCAAATTGCCATTGACTCCGGAGATGGTCTTGAACCTGGGGCTTTCCTTTCCTGGAAAACTTCAGAATTATGGTACATTACAAAAGCCGGTTGTGTTTAAAAAAATCTGACTGGATCTGAACATAGTAAGAATAGGAGGAATATGATTCATATGTGCAAATTTTAAATATGGACCAAAACTTATAGAGAAGGCAAGGCACAAGGGGGAATGAAAGAAAAAAAAAAGAAAGAGAACACAAAAAGGCCCGCATATCTATCACCAAATGTGCCTTTTCCAAAGCATGTGGAAAAAAACATCATGGAGAGTGCAACACAGCAGGCTAGGTGTAGACTGAATGCATAAACCTGTCCTCAAAGCACTGAGTAGTGAGGTGTGAAACAGACAAATTTAAAGAAAGGAGATCTATGTCAGCAGCAGCATCAAAACGTAGAGACTAGCACAGCCTTGTTTAAGAGAAATTAGAGGCAGGGAGAGAGGGAGGGAGAAAGTGTTGATACACTATAAGATTATCACACATTTCTAAAGAGGTCTGAAAGAACTGACTTCCTGCTGGGGGGTTCGTCTCGTGTTGGTGTGAACAAGCATCTCGCTATCACCTGCAAAGGCTTTAAGTGCAAGTGGTGACACTTCCGTATTCACAGCCTGCCTTAGAAAATCCAGGGGAAGCAAAAGATGAAAACCATGCAAGTCAAAAGGGTGTTGCTCCCATTGTTCTCCTTGCTGCTTGGTTAACTGGGAATCCCTTTGAGCAACAGAGGGGTCACATTTGTCCAGATGTGCTGTGCCTGCATCAGAGGGCAGGGCACTGTGGAAGCAGCTCCAAACAAACACCTTTCATGATAATAATACAATGAAATCACCCTTCTTAGCAGGACCAAGCTCTCACAAAAGCATGTGTTTAGCAGAATACAACCTGCAAGAACACCACCTGTGGAAGATGGCTATTACCCTGTGATATGGCAGCACAGCCCCTTTTACAGAAAAGGCAGGACTGAAACCACTCAGGACTGTCATGAACTTTATGGACTTCTGAGACTGAGTCTGAGTCACCGAAGATAAGAATGGGTGCGTGCAGACCCTCTCCAGTTAGGGCCTTGGCCGTGACTGCTGCACCCCTGGCCACGAGCTCCTGCTGGTCCCGGCCTGCTGGCTTGAGGACGGAATGTGCTGCTAAGTATGTGAAAACATGAAGGTGAAGGGAGCCGCTTGTGGCTGTGACAGAAGGGGCCTGAGCTTCACAATATAATAGCAAAGGACAGGTCAGGCACCAAAAACAGAGGGGAAAGGAAAATTAGCCTGAGTTCTTGACACCAGGTGAAACAGTTGATCAGTGGGGTCACTGGAGGACTGTGCTGAACGCAACAAAGATGTTAGCCACGTCCTGTGTTGCGCTGCATGTGTTTCACACCCTGTAGACAGTGCAACACCACGGAGCTCTCCCAAAGAGAGCCTTGCCTTCCAAGGGGCACTCTGCTATCTCCAGCAGGAAGGAATGGGCTGCCAGTCTGGCCCTGCTATTGTACCGTGTACAAGCAGGGCTAATCAAAGTCCCTTATTTGGGTGATACAACACGAGTAACAAAGCCTGGCTTATTTTCCAGAAAGGGATGTGTGAGAGGGTTTCTTTTGGGGCTATGGGGAGTATGCTCTCAGTGTATGCTTACCTAGTTTGAATACGTATTTCTGGTTTGGATAACCTCATTCATTTGATGTCCAGTCCTATAAAAAGGACACAAGTAAGGATGAGAACTAACGTTGTGATCCACAGCCCTACAATATCCCACAGCCATTTTCCACAACAAAAGCACTGTTCATGTTCTTGATTCTTCTTGGGAGGCAAGATGTTGTCTATAACCACCACAAAAAAACAATCAAGCAAACTTTAAATGTTTTACTTTTCACTCTTATTAACCTCTCCCCAGCAGTTCTTTTCTCTTTTGAAACAGTGATATAATGTGTCTGGCAGACACTTACCAAAGAGCTGTTTGAGCTTGCCCCTGCATTTCAAGAAAAAAGTTATTTTCCCCCTTTTAATGAAAATTCACTTTTTTTGGTCCTCCCTTATTCATTTATTTTTGAGGCCTTCCACCTCTGTTAACTGTGGGAAAGGCTGGGCTTTGCCAGGGTACAGCAAGCATTGTAAAAGTAATTCAATTTTACACCATAGCAATGACATGATCAAGGGAACTTTGAGCAGGCTTTGTGACCAAGAGCATTTAACAAGTATGTGAAAAGCTTCCAAAGAGCCCTCGTGAAAGAAAGAAAGGTTACAACAATAGGAGAGGCAGTTTGATAGTGGTAAATTAAGAGTCATAGCAGTGACTCTAATCAGGTTAAGCTTTAAAGAAAGAGAAGCACCTTTATATCTCTTGGGTACAGGCCTGAGTGCATTAAGAACTGTTGAATTTGTGTTGGGAAGTACACAAATCCCTGTGGCACTCAGCACTTGCTCCTCCTTGGGCTGAAGAATTTGACTCTGCAAGGAGAAAGACTTTCCAGGCAAAATAAATAAAACTTCAGAACTGGACTGCGTACCTTGGAAAAAGAATATTGAGTTGTTAGTGGTTTTTTAGTCAGTATCTAGACCTCTTTAGGAGTTGTTATCTTACATTTTGTTCCCTGTGGAAACCTTCTGGCAGCGCCGGTGCAAGCATGGGGACAGTCTGGTGCATTAAAGTGATGATGAACCATTCACAAATGTAACTAATTTTTAGGATCCATGGAGCCTGAGCCAGATGCTGCCCCGAGCTATACCCCAGTGAAGTGCGTCATGTACCACATGCAAGTGACAAATATTTATATATACCCCCTGTATTCATTTGCACATTAGGTACAATGGTTCTGGGCATATCATTAAAACTTTGGGTTGGTAAAGAATGTGTATAGAGATGTACACTTCAGTGGAGAATCCAGCTATGTAAATAAATAACATAGCTACAGACAATCTAGTTGTTAGAGTTATTTCTGTTGTTTCTCACATATGGCTTATTCAACAACTTTTATATATCTGTTACTGTGAAAAATGCTCAGAATTTATTTTGCCCAGGAAAAAAGGTTGTAACCTGGTTTTGCGGGGAAAAAAAAAAAAAAAAAGAAAAGAAAAAGTTGGGGCTGCCTCAATTTTGCAATCGACAGGGACACCTACAGGAAGACAAAATTAACACATTGGCATATTGGGTGTTTTCGGCTTTATTTGTTCACAGCTTGAGCCTATTACCTAATAGAGACACAAGAAAATGGCCCATCTGTTTGCAGTGGGCAAATGTGTGAGTAGTACTCTCTGGGGCTGCGTGGGAGAAGGGCTGCTTTTCAAGGACGTATTTACTTTACTCTCTGTTTTCTCAACGGTGTATATAACTCAATACTAAAAGGCTAATTTGTTTAAGAAAACCAAACCTGACTTCTTCAGTTAATTGCTTACAGAAAAGCCGTAGGTATTGCTTGGATTCTGTGTGCTTTGCTGAGTGCACTGGAGTGGCCTCCAGTATGTGGCCAGCGAGGGTGCCTAAAAGCCAGCTCGATGGCAGCAAAGCACTCATTGTTCCTGTCCTGCTTGCTCTGGTGGAGCTGCAGCTCTTGGAAAAGATCGAGGATGTGGGAGAGAGATGAAAGTCTGTCTATCAAGGAATGGGGATGAGGCAGCTGGGAGGGACAGTCTGCTCAGGGGCACATGGGATTTGGGATATGATTAATGCTTTGGCAAAATGTTAACAAGAACAGGATCTGGCAACTGAGAGGAAATGCCTATGTGCTCTCTTGCAACCAGCCTCGAGCCAGAATAGGAGCCTATGCTCGTGCCAAAGTGAATCCAAGCATTTGCATGTTCATGAGTAGAAACAGGCTGTAATTGAAAACATGGAATTTGGAGACCGGCATCCTGCTGAACCCATTCCTCCAGTGGGAGCTGGGTCTGCTTTGTAGCTCCTTTTATCAAAGAGAGACAGAAGAGAGTTTTGGTAAACAGCAACACTCTCTCCAAACAATGTCAGCAGTCACTGCATCTTCTCCCCAGCATCTTCACCACTCATGCTTTTAAAAAAATTTTTAAAACTCCTCCAGTCAAAACCACCGATGCCAGAGGTAGCCTTTACTTCTCTCTAGTGTGCAGGGGCAGAACTGCTTGAAGGTATTAGCTATGCTAAGCCTCTTAAATAACTATTAAACACATAAAACTCTTAAATGCACACAAATCCTGTGTAGCAAATGGCAAACAATAAGGAAAAGCTGATCAACCATTATACAGCAATTTAATCTATGCAATTTGCATAATTTTGCCCAACAGAAGGAGGCTATGGCAGAACTGCTTTCTGGAGAAAGGCAGAAATGCTGTACCAAACAGGTAAACAATCAGGAATGAGGATTTTGCAAGTCCTTGGCAAATTCTTGGCATAAGGACAAAGGGAGTGTGATATAATTGCAAGGGATGTGATGCAGATGAACCAGAGGAGACAAAAGACAAGTTGAGAGCATGAAAAAAAAGTCATTTTGCAATCAAATTGGAGAATTTGGAACAAAGGTTGAACATGTTCCTTTAACTCAGTCCCTCTGTATCATTGCAGTAGACTTGGGTGTTGGCATTCTGTACCTGAGCTATGGCACTCATAACTCCCACAGACAAACTGCAGCTACCCGCAACATTTGTGCATGTGCAGCACCTTCATGTTTGGAGAGATGAAAGACTGAGGACTTGTAAGCATTCTGCATTACTTATGGCCACAAGGCAAATGAGCCACCAGTATCAGGATTCGGGACCACCCCACAATATAGCCTATGTCTTCCCCTGGGGCTCCTGCAGAAAATGTTTTCTCTGGTTTGCAGTCTGCAAGGTGGGCTTATGTTTGTGGTAATATGCCTAGCACATTGTGGTGTAGGTGCTAAAAAGCTAGAAGCAGAGAAATTCTTCAGCCTTTTCTCAATATTCTGTGAGAAGACTGTCTTTCCTATGTAAACTATTTTAAACAAGGTCACAGTTTCATAAACTTCTTGCACCTGCAAGCTGTTTTGCAAGATTGTTATGGCTTTGACTTTGAAAATATTTTGGAATAGGTCTCTTAAGACTTGGCCAATCCTCTCAAGGAGTGGATGGCCGAGGAAGCAATTGCCTATTGCCACTCAACACACTTTTTGCAATCTATCCTATATAGTAGTCAGAAAATTATTAAAGAAAGCTTCGGCTTCCACTTGTTCATGAGCCTGGACTCTATGTA
Source organism: Struthidea cinerea (assembly GCA_013397865.1). Taxonomy (NCBI): domain Eukaryota; kingdom Metazoa; phylum Chordata; class Aves; order Passeriformes; family Corcoracidae; genus Struthidea; species Struthidea cinerea. The sequence continues at coordinate 434,595 of VZTI01003361.1, forward strand.
GTTTTCTTCATGTGCCTCGGACGTAGCAGCGACATTGTGGACTCCATAACATTAATCTAAACTCGCATATTCAGTATGCAGATATTTCAGAGACAGGAGCTGTGCAACTTACTTGTAAGTAAATAACTGGAGGCTGCATGTCACTGCAGAGCCACCTGCTTAGGGTCAGTCCCTGCACCGCATGAATTTACACCAGGAGCTCATTAACAACTTAGTGCTGGGCTGCAAAGCAACCTTTTATTTTTTTTCGGGAATATCCACTGTTATGTTCCCAGCAATCTGGTGGCCATCAATGCTTTGCTGATAAACTGGAAATCTTCACCTTCTTCTATCCTCACCTCTCAAATGACCCATGAAAGAGTCTTGGAGATCAAAGAAATCCTCTTCCATCCTTATCCTTCGGACAGAAAAACTGATGGGATTTAGCACCCATGTGGGAATATTAGCATTGGTAACTGGGGAGTGGTAGGGGTGGAAAATGATCAGGGGAGGCGGTGATGGAAGAGCCCAGAAGATGAATTACCTGGGGAGGAGGTGCATACTGAATTGTGTTCTCCATAGCAAGTGTGAGAGGACAGAAGAGAAATTACTTCCTCTGCCCCAAATAAAGATCAAGGAGTATTTGCATTCAAAGGGGCTGGATTGTGCACATACCTCTTTGGCCCCCTTCTTTTAACTGGAAATCCTCACTAATTAATTGCTCTGCAAATTCTGCTTCAGCACATCATATAACTGCAGGACTTGCTTGTTTCTCCGGTGCTGACTGCACGTGTTCCTTGCCCTTGCGTTTTGCTCTCCAAAGCCAAATGAAAAGTATAAAGGAGTTAGGTGAGAAGATTAGGGGATTCTATGAGATTTTTAAGAGATCCTTCAATTCCAATATGTTAAAGTATAGGCCTATGTGCTATAGACAGCAAAACAAAAGTCCAGTACGAGTTATCTGTTGTTATTCCTATTTTTTTTTCCCCAGCAATTTTAGGTTTTATCTTGAATTCACTTAGTAAACTCAGCAACTTGCAGGCTTTTCACAGCACCTTAGGCAGACTAAAGTGGAACTGATGAATAATCAGTGATGCAACAGCTGTTATCCAGAGATAACAGAGGACTTCAGGCTGCAGATGTGCATGGGGTCAAGGGAGACAATGTTGCGCATGAAAAAGTCATACAATGGAGTTCTGTGTATTTTCTTCAGATTTCAAGAACAAAGAAGCAACGACCTTTTGTCTGCTGCTGTCATTCCCTGCTTCACCATTAAGGTAGTTTTCTTTTCTTTTTTTTTTTTTTCCTTAATGGGAGGTATTTTGAAATAGACCCCTGTCAATCATGCCCTGAAAAAGATGAGCCCATCCACGAGCAGGAGCCTTTTAAAAAGTTTAAAAATACTGAATGTCAAAACATGTGGCAGTAAGGTTAACATAGGACTTTGGATACATGTGATTTGGATATATTTATTTCAAAGACAGGCTCTTTTTTAATCACTGAATATGCCAAGTTTTAAAGGAAAAACAAAAATCGAAGAAAACAAGACTTGTGTTCAGTAAAGATTTTTCCAGCCTCCAACAGTGGTCAAGAGAACTGTGTAAGAACAGGCAAAGGGAGACAATTCTTCCTGTGTACCCTCCTGGTATCCGGCATTCTGTGATTTAAGAATTCCTGAGTTCATGTTGTATCCATATCTTTGTACTGAATTGCATTTGCAGACCATTCTTGTCTAGCTTTGTTTCTTTGTGTTTGTAATTGATACTACACAGGAAGAGATTCATCCTCTGTTTGTTTTGACCTTGCTGTCTCATCGTTTCAGGCGAAGCCCCTCAATATTTTTATTGTGAGAAGTGGTGAAAAACTTTTCCCTTGTTGCCTCTCTGTCACAACGTCACACGTCACTGTTGTTGCTCAGCCTGTCTGCTCAATCTCCCCTTTCTCAAAAACCACCTCTGCTTTTAAGCATCTTTTTGCAGTATTTCAACCAGCTGAGGTAGGAAGCACGGGACAAGTGCTGGGCTGTGCCGTCGTCCTCCGGAACGTGCCGAGCTTGCCTGAGCCACGAGCGGTCCCCGGCAATCCGGACAGGAGCAGGCAGCTCCTGCCAGCCCCTCCTGCAGAGGTGCCCAGCCTCTGAAACGCTGCCGTGCCAGGTGGAAGCACGCGAGGACAAATCTGTGTAACGCCGTGCCACGGGGACAGCTTGCCAGGAAAGTCAGCGCACGTCGCCTGAGGCTGGGCATAAACCTCTGCCTCCCTCCTGTCGGGAAGGAGTGCAGCTGCGAGGACAGGAGCCCCGTGCGGAGCCGTGCGCCAGCTGCGTGCCCGGGAGCCGGGCGTGCTGCCGCCTGCGAGCACCCCAGCCCAAACCTCTCCCTGGAGCTGGCCGCAGGCTGCACCACGCGTTTGGCAGCCAGTCCCTGTCCCCCATCCCCACCGCCCTGCCGTGGAGCAATTATTTATTTCTCACCTGAGAGCCTTAATGAAGTAATTACATTCTAACTGCTGGGGATTTTTTTTTTTTTTTAAAGGAAGGTGAGTGCTCACAGATCATGTCCCCAGCTAGGCAGGGGTGCACTCAGCCTCTGTGGAGCATCCAGCTCCATATTGAGGAGTCAGAGCTGTGTCGGGGTTAGTTGAGAAATGCGATTGAGAGCACACCACAGCTATGTGCCCATCCCCAACAGAGGACAATGCTGCTCTTCTGTTGCTCTTGCAGCCCATGGGAAGCCGGTGTTTAACAGTACACTCCCAACACTTCAGTTTTGTTTTTCTGTTTGGGTTTTATTTTACTGTTGTTAGGATTTAAACTCTTTTTTGTTGTTGTTTTGTTTTTTTTAATTGCTTTCTCCCCTCCTCCACACTTCTTTCTTTTGGTATAGGACTGCCACTCACCAGCTGTTCACAATTCCTACACCCCTTCTGTTTTTCAGTACCACACTACCCCGACATAGACTCAAAGGACAGTTTATTCCTTGCAGGAGGCTTCCCACGCCTGTTGAATACATTTAATAAAAATACTTTTCTCTCTCTTTCCTACCTTGGAGAAAAAATAATATATCTGTACTTCGCACAAAATTCAGATTGACCAATCTATCATCCTCAAACTGCCTGAGTTTGATTTCTTGAATGGTTTTATATCCTAGAATTACTTATTTTTCTCTCTCCTTGATAGAACAAGCTCATCCACAAAGTGAGTACTCAGTAAGAACTTTTCAACAAAATTTCACTCATCACCTCATAAATCTGATCTCCAATTCTCTGCCCTTTTCATTTTGCTTTGTGTAAAATGATTTTTTTTTCTAGGCTGAAACTTGCCCAAAAATCAGCACATTCACACATATCAGCAACTGGTACCCAAAAGAGGAAAACTGGGATGACATTGTGAAGAAATCAGTTACAGCAGAGTTGTCTGCTGAAGGAAGAAGAGCTATCTCTAGGTCATGTGCAGAGCATGGCAACTCCCACTGTTGCTAATGGGAGAAGAGGCTGGTGAACTTCCCTCAGGAATGTACTGTTTCAGTTTCTAATTGAGTTATTTGTTCACTTGTTAAGAACTCATCTCCTAGGGCAGTGACTCTCAAAGACAATAATAGTGGCTGCGTGCAGCCACCAGGGAATTCATTGCAGCCACAAGACAAAAACTTGCTCTGATTGTTCAGTTGTTTTGGCTTTAACTATCAGAACTGTGGCCACCATCAATTCATTGTGATCACACATCACAGCTGCTTGTCTGGGGGTTGCTGGTTAGTCCTATCTCTCTTTTAGGCTATTGGAGCAGGAGTGCCCAAGGTGCAGTCTAATGGACCATGTCAACCCATCTGCAGAGCCGTTCTAACACACATGATGTGCATTCTATCACACACTGGCATTGTCTCTCTAATGCTTTGAGAAGGAGCATGGACGGACTGCAGGGTGCTCTGTGGCTCCAGAGGAAATGGGGACCCATCACACCAACAGATCATATTTGCTCTCAGAGCAGGTGTCTGTCAGTCTCCACTCGCAGGTGACCAGTGCCTTCTTCTGCCTAGGTTCCCTGTCCCTGGTTTGCATGTTCCAGGTCCATCCTTTGCCTGTGGAGCACCCTCACAGGCATCAAAACCACCCCAAAGCCTGTTTTTCTAAGGAAACAGTAATGCCAGACTGTGTGCAAAAAAAATCCAAGGGCCTCTCACAGCCAGATTGACTCAGGCCTAATCCCATTCAAGAAAGAACCTACTGATGAGATGGCTTCTCTTTCATTGCTGGTAGACAGCAACAAAATTAAACACATCAAACAAACTTATTTTCCAATGGCAAAGTTGCAAAATTTCACATAAAAGGTGCACATTATTTTTATTAGCTTTCCTACTTTCCTTTCTTGTCTTTTCATTTGGTTCTTATCCAGCTTCTGGAGGAGACAGTGCACAAGAACAATCAGGAGCATGTTACTGTGATGGAAGCTAAAGGGCAATATCTTCCCTGTTTTACTGCACAATGTCCTGTACTGTTCCCTTACCATAACTGTTCCTCACATTAAACAGTTTTCTCTCCTGTAAATGTTCAGCTTTGTATTATTTTTTTATTATTTACCAGCATAACATCATACCTCTTGTTTTAACAGCCTCTCTCTAAAGCCCAGCTCTACAGAAGCATTTGCTTGTATGGCTTAGCATAGGACTTGCAAGTGGTTCAAGACCTGAAAAAACCCAAAAGAGCAAAAGAAACTCAAGTAGTTAGGCTTTAAGGAAAAACATTGACTATGGACAAATATTAGTAATATCCTAACAGTGAGATAAGAAGGTATTTATTTGCTACTGTATGAGAACGGCTTGTAAAAGGAAAATAGGGGACCTTTGAAATTCCTGACATGACCAAGCAGTCGGTTGGAAGCACTTCTTACAAAAAACTGCAGCCCAGGTGAAGTGAGGCCTCCAGGAAAGGCTGCAGCTGAGTTGAGTAAATGCTGATGAAGGAAAGTCAACAACAACCTGGGTAGGCCAGAAACAGCAGTAGGAAATAGACTCTGCTTCTGGGTTTGGGGCTCTTCTCAGGGGTGGATGAGACTCCCTGTAGGTGAAGTCTCAGGACCAATGAAGCTTGGATAAAGAGATGCCAAAGGCTGGCATCTGAATTACTGTGTTTCAGGAAGAGAGTTTGATCTTTCTGGCATTGTGAACCCTTTCAGTATTTGGGCAGATAGTCCAGGTGCAGATGCTTGATCTGTGTAGGACATGTGCCGGGGGCTGGATGTGCTCTCCCTGCGCAGACCTGCAGTGCAGCATGCAGGGCACGTCTGCTGCTGCTTGAACCTCCGTTTGTCCTCTACATGAGTGCTGGGGAATTTCTAGGGTACATGTGGTGAAGGCACCCAGGTCTGCAGCATCTGCAGTGGCTGGCAGAGGTTACTGTCCTGCCTGTGGATTATGAAATGCTCACAGTACACCTGAGCAAAGCTTCCAAGAAAGAGAGGAGCTGCATCTGTGGCAGATGCCTTTGTTTGCTGGTGATGAAGGAGCATGCTGCCAGCATCAGGCTGCTGTACCTGTCTCCTGCTGCTGACCAGAGCCCCTGTTCTGCTGCCTCTGGTTCCTCTTAGGTAGGTGGTACCTGTCAGCAAAATACACAGGTGGCATAAATTTCTCAAAATCTTACTTACTCCTCCTTGTTGTGTAGAGGCTGAATTCAAGAGATCTAGGAAGTCACCTGCGGCCAGCTGGGGCTTTGTGCCCAGACCCTCCCCAGTGGTAAGCAAGGCAGACCTTCCTTCTCCTTTGCTCTCTCAAGCAAAACAAAAAAACAAGGATTACTCTTTTTTAAGGGTCATGTGTGTTAAGACAGCCAGCCCAGTTGTGTCTGGCACTGTAAATAAGGCTAAGGAAATTTAGAACCTTTTAAGATGAGGCAGCAGCTAAGCATGTGTTTTGGGGTGTTTTTTTCCCAAATCATTACTTTGTTTTTACTTTTTAAATAAAGTTTAAACAAAGTTTTTTTTTCAAAAACTTCTTTTCAGTTTTCTCCAAGTCAAAAATCTCTTTCAGTTCACATCCGTCCCCCACCCCAAATAGAATGTAATCAAATGAAGCTGGCTCAAAATACCTTTGTGATGCTTCCTAAAATGCCATTAAGAACCCATGTCTTTTATGGCAAGTCAGTTTTAAGGCTAAGACATATAATCTCATTTGTGGGATGTGTGGGCTAGTATCTGATGGATGCATGCATCCCAGGCCACAGAACTGCAACTTCAGAATCTTCAACTAAACAAGTCCACCTTACTCCAGAACAGCTTCTGCTTTCAGCAGTGAAGGCAGCTTACATACTGTGAAACTGCTGAAGAAAATCCAAAACCTAGAAGGTTTTTTTCCCTAATAATACTTGAGTTTGAAAATGCACCAAGCCAGCAGCAGCAAAAGGGCACAGAGCAGTAGCATGTGAATGCAATACAGGGCATTCTCAGCTGTGACATGATCTCCTCTCTTTCAGAAAGGATAAAGGTTTCTGGCATTTTTAGCCCAAACCTGATTTTACTAGATCTGTTTTATCTTGAATTCACTGTTTTGCACCTATTTGTAGCACATCTACGACGCGCTGATTAGAAGAGACAGCTGTGCTGGAGAAACCAATCTGCAAAGTAACTGAGTATGCTGGCTAACACCAGCCTCAAGGGAGGGGCACGGCAGCTTGCTTCTGAGCTTATCCTAAATCCTTTGCTCCCCCAGAAGTGCCAAGGGCTTGTGGTCAAAGCTGGGCTTCCTCCAGGTGAGGAGGGCACTGGGGTGTGGGGCCAGCTCTGCCAACTCCCCAGGGCTCGCCTGCACAAGTGGAAGGGCTGCAGTGAGCCTGCCCTTTCACACGAGGGAGGGAGCTGGGGGGTGCAGCCTCAGTGCTTGTCAATCCATAGCTGTGAGACAATATTTTATGCTTCTCTGGCAGATTTGATATGATCAGCTTTGTTTTCCAGCACTGCTGTGGAGATTTGTCATCAACTTCTTCATTGCATCGTCACTCTGTCCTCCTCCCCTCCCTGCCCTCTGCCCCCTCATTGGTGCCCCTCCACCTTCCCCCTGCTCAATCGCACTCAACAAGACATTCTGAATTTTCCATATCTACTTTTTTTTTTCTTTTCCCCCTCTTTTGTCTTCTGGTAACAGCGTTTGGCATTTCCCGGACAGCCCGTACTCCATAAGGCCTCAGTGTCTGAATACGAGGACGGCTTGAACGTTGCCTGCTGAGACTGAAGAAGAACTTGAGTTAAAATAATCCTCTCTTTTGTTCCGCTTGGGTTGCTTTTTGTTTGCCTGACAGATGTTCGGCCCCTGTGCGTGTGCAAGGAGCGGCTCCTCCGCCAGGCCCTCTGATCCGCCAGCTTATTGATTTCTGCCTATCTGTGCGGCTTGTCTCCAGCCCTTACAGATGCGAGGGCTGGGGCAGCAGCCCCTCTCCTTCACACACAAATAGGGCAATCCTCTATTGTGAGAGGGCCAGCGGAGGAAAGCGAGCCTCACTCCCTCTTGAGCCATTGTGACAAATTCGGGTGGGTTTTGGGGGGCAGAGGGGAGATAGGCATGAAGCACCGAGGCTGCGTTCTGACAGCTTGTGACGCTACCACACAGGTGCCTGAGTAAACGGGGAGGAAGCGGCTGCGGGCAGGAAGGCCTGAGAGCTTTGCACTGTGCCTGTGTGTTATCTCAAGTTCATATTTCAGTCATTTTACTGGGGAATGTAAGGATCAAAGTTGTGGCCAGGGAAAATCTTGAAAACCGCAGTTTTGCTCTGTTCCTCTTAAATGGCATTGCTGTTCATTGCTCTGAGTTTCACTGACTGGACCAACCCTGAAGTCACTGCATGCAAGACTTCCATCTTGCAGTTAATGGCCTTGTAAGCCATATGTAATGCTTTTCTTCTATCTTGCTTTTTTTTGTTTGTTTTGTTTTGGCTAGATTTTCTCCTGAGTAGCGTGTCAGGGTGCTCTGCAAGGGAAGCACACTGCAGACCTGCATCCACGTTCTGGCATACAGTTGCAGGCTCACTTTGCTGCTGAGAGCAGTCTGGCTTTTGTTTAACCCTCGACATAAGTCTGCAGAGGTCTGACCTCTCACCGGCTCTGGTGCTCTGGATGGAGTGTGGAAAAGGAGGCAGTTGTTGTGCAGCACTCAGCTGTCCCCCCTCGTTAAGCCCACGTCCCTGGAAAGCAGTCATTGTGCGTACTGCCCACCACATCCCTGTCACAGCAGCTCTTCACTGGTGTCTGTAATGCACATGTTAGAGGATATACTCCCAAGGAACACACCTTTCTCTGGGGCTGGGACGAAGGCTTTAAGGGCAGCTCCAGGGTGTGTATCTCCCACCCTGCCAACATTTTGCATCTACGGTGAGCTTGCTGTCTGCAGAGTAGCTTTTCTACTCTGCGCCAAGTTGCTCTGCCTTGTCTTCCCTCTCTCTAAAGCACATCATTTATTACTGTGCATATCAGAATCTCCAGAGCTGTGACTGTGTGGTGGCTAGGAATGGCACATCCTTTGGCTTCATTGATGCTATTAGGTACTAGTTTATCATTTACTGCCACAGTAGCTGGGCACCAGTTTATTGAAAGCTACCTAGTTATGTGTTAATGACCTGCTGCTTGAAAGAATATTTTACCCCACAGAAACAAATACAGACACGTTTCTAGTGTACAAAGTTCATCTATTCTCTTCCTGAAGTGTTCCTCTTTGCTCACGAGGGTTGGGGTAGCTTGGTTTGGACTTGTTAAGGCAAAACTCCCACTCTGACATGTTGTGGTCTGTTGGATCTTACTGAGAGGCTGTCAAGAGCTGGCAGAGATACTTCACATGGTGTCAAGTGATTTATACTAACATGAAAAGCAGGCAGAGAGTTTGCAGCCTGTGGTGGCCTGCATTGCAGCTCCAGCTATGTTATGGTTACTGGATCTGAGACTGAAACCACGGTACGGTGCCTCACAGTCCTTGGTGGATGCTTCCCACCAACAGCTTACTGGGACAGGGCTCAGTCAGAGCTGATGGCAAAGGAGGTGACACTGTGTAATACTTCTTTGAATAATGACCAGCATAGGCTGGGAAGAGAGACTTGGACAGCATCCATGGGGCAGAACAGATGTTCCACACAGTCACGTGAGCTCCTGCTGCCCACATCCCTCTCAGTGTACTGCAGCATCACAGGGGTCCCCTTCACTCTCATGATCAACAGGAACAAAGTGTCGTCTCAGTATCAGCTCAAGTCTTGAGATTTCCTTTTATGATCCGTGTGTCATGCAGTCCAAGAGGGGTGTGTTTATGGGTCTTTAATTTAGGGAAAATAACTTTGACAAGCCGTAGTGAATTCAGTAGCCAGCAACTTTCACAACTCTGTTAGTCTTGGATCTTCCTTGACACATATGTAAAAATGAGGCAAAGTGGCTCATTTGAAAAGAAGAGCTTTGTAAAATGCTCTCTGGTGGGGCCTTGCCATGCCTTTGGGACATTCTATTTGATGTGTCTTTCAGTGTCAACAGGAGAGGACTGTAACGGCTGAGAACTGCTCAATGCACACTCTGCAAAGGGAATTTTATCTTGGGAGCATCACTCAAACGCTCCATTAATTGGATTGTGTCTTAGTGACATTTAAGGTGTTAGGTGCAACATGCTGGAAACAAGTGTTCTGAGGCTAAGCATCCAGAGAGCTTACCTGTAGCAAGCTGTGGGGATGGCCAGACTCCTAGTTCAAACCAGGAGGGACAGCAGGTGATGTATGAACTGGTACCCAAGGGAGGGTGAAAACGAGAAAAAATTCCAAAATCCATATCCCTTGATCCTCTGCAGGGATCACACCTGTGAGTCAGGGTGTGGAGTGATAAAAATTTCCTCTGGCTTTCAGGAAGGAAATGCCTTGTGGGTGTAGGAGGATCAGTGAATTTAGCCCTGTGTATCGGTTGGTATCTGTAGGACAATGCACTGCCTGGCACAAGTGATTTTGTACACGTGCATTTTTGCAAAGGCCATGTTATAACTCTCTTTAGGCTCTGTTGCACCAATAATACAGTGGGAGTTATGTACAGCAGTTGTATTTCATAGATGGTACCTGAAACCAAAGCTGTGTCCACGCTGAGTGTTAGAAAGGGAAAAATCAGTATTTGGATTAATTCCTTTCACTTGTTTCTGCTTTACTCTCACCGCCCTTCCGCTTGCTCCACAGCCTGTGGATGATGTTGTTGTTTGCAGGGCTGTGTGCGAGCTGTTCTGTGACTTTTCTTTAATAGCACTTCTTTGAAATTCTGCTGCTCCTGTAATGGGGGTTGAGCGCGGTTGCGTCACTGTTGTGATGGTCTGTCAAGCCATCTAATTGGTTTGTCTCATTAAAACTTACAATTGGCGTTTACAAGGCAGCAGTCCTGTAGTCCAACACTGTAGCTGGAGCCACACTGGCTGACCAAGCACTTGCACGTGGGTTGGGATGTGGATGTGGATGGAAAACTGTGTCTCTTGTGAACTGATCCCACAGCTCCTAAGATAAAGCTTGAATGTATCAGACCACCTCTGACTTCCTTCTCTGTAGTGAGGCTAACTGGAGGAACTCAGCTAAATTCAACAGACAGGTGGCTTGTAATCTCCAGTTCAGAGCCAAGACTGCTGGGATTTCAAACTGGACACTCAAGGGCTATCCACTAGTTGCTGCTGGATAGCTTGGCCTGTTGGATGTTCTTTTGTTAGCAAGAGTGTGAGGAGGAAATGGTGCAAGAAAAGGGCAGATTTGTGTAGCTTCTTATCGAAACTAAATTCTTGGAGTAGCTCCAAAATGCATTTTGTCTTTGAATGGGAACATTGTTGAAAACAACCTTCTACCTGTTCAGGTCAAAATATTAGTTAAAACATTGCAAGTACATTCTCTTATGAGAAGTCTATTTTTTATTTTATTTTAACCTGAGCCAACTAGACAAAAGGACCTCACTTACTTCAGGAGTCTGATTCATCGTCCTTTTTAAATTTAAATTGCAATGATGACTTCTAGCAGCATAGCTACATTTATCTGGGAGCACAAACTGGAGTTCAGAGCTCTAGGTTTGTGCAGACAGTGAATATCAGTGTAGCTTCTCTGCTAACACTGGACTTACGCTAAGCACTGGGCTTGAACTAAACCACCAGAAACCCCTGGTAAATGTTTGTGCAGGAATTTTATGGGTTAAATTAGGTATATGAATGCCAACATATAGAAACTGCTTTGGCCACTGTAACTCCACACCTGCTCAGAGAAGAGCATCTTGTCTGTTTGGTGCTTCGCTGTGTTTGATGGAGTGTCCCTTTGACAGAGAGGAATCTTAACAGAGATGAAGGGCACCACAGCCACTGACTTTAAAGGCTTTAGAGCCACAGAAAATACATTGAGTGGTTTAGATGTAACAGCCTGCACTGAATCAAGAGTCCCTCTATTCAAGGCTTTACGCTTAACAGCTCTGCACTGAGGGCCTGGAGAAATGAGGGGAAACCAGGTCCTCCTGTTCCTGTGGAAATGCTCTTGTCTGCGATCGAGCTACCCACCAGCTGAAAACACTTTGCATCACCCTTTAAAATGTTTTCACTTCAAATTTTGTGGGTTATCTCAGGGTAAGCACTTCTCTTGGCTTTTAAGAAAAGCCATAAAAACCTAGACTTTGTGACTTATTTTAAAACAGAGAATGAAAACACATTGCATGGCCCTTCCAAAGACAAATTATCTTTAACTTTTAAAAATCCCATCTAATTGTCATTAATCAAGCAATCCCCTGTGCTAATAAGATGGAGGCAGGGAATGGAATGCCATTCCAGCTCAGGCAGCTGTTGTGCATGTCAACCAGTTTCAAAACGCTTGGCAAAAGTTGTAAATGCAGTTCTAATGAGATCGGCTTGTCTGCAACTAGCAAACACATACCAGCCGCACCAAAATGTTTGTTTGCCATGGGACTTAGTGGAGATTGTGCTAACCATTCTGCATTCAAGGGTACATGTCAAGAAAATTTCAGATCAAGCACAAGGCAGTGACACTGGAATGCAGCTTTCTCCAAAACAGTCACTTATATAAACCCTGAAAAAAAGGCTCCACTTCAATTCATGGTTTTTGTTGTGTGTGGGGGGCATTTCCCCATCAGGACTCTTTAACTTTCTGGTATCTCGGTGCATGAGGGTCTCTGCAAAGGCTGCATAAGCAAGCTATAAACAGAAGTAAGTTTCCTGCTGGGATGTTTGAGGATGGGCTTCTGGTAGGGGACCAACTTTCAAGGCATTCTACAGCATCTCTCACCTGCCAGGTACCCCCAGCTGGTTATGCCTCCATCAGCTGCCCAGGTTGGAGAGGAGGTGCTCAGCTGAGCCACCCAGGGGCTCCAGTATGGGAGTGTAGCCTTGAAAGAGCAACGACCAGCTCGATCATCCACCCCAACCTGACTGCCAAGCTGATCACAGCCAGCTTCCACAAAGCCTGGTCAAACAGAGGATTGGTCCAGAGGGGCTGTAATCCTGCTCAGCTAAGCCACCTCAGTGGGCCAGGCACTGTGGGTGCCACATACCCACACGTGGGTGGGCATCTAGGTGAATCAGCACATTGGTGACTTCTCGTGGAACCATCAAGATCACCAAACCTGTGCAGCTGCAGAAAGCTAAGCAACAGAAGTACCTATGTTTCAGGGAAGCCAGGTCTTAGGAAAGTCAATAGCACTTTACCTCAACCGTGAAGTATCTATATAACACCACAAACTTCGACACCTTGTTGCTTTTCCTCAGCACAAAAGGGAATCCTGTTTTTTAACATTCCTTTTATGGTTCTTTGAGCTCAAGTACAAAGGACTGGTTCAACTTCTGGTACCGTGACTACTCTCTCGCCAGTAGCCCTTTAATCTGTGTCTTGTGCCAAAGAATATTAATTATTGTAGGCTACAGTGAAGTCCATCCCTACCCCCATTCGAGCCTCTGAAATGAACAGCCAAGTTGAACTTTGCCAGCAACTGTTAGGAAAAGGGCCAAGAACAGCCTAACAGGAAAGATACTCAGGATTTTTTGTTTGTTTTTTCTGCGAAACCATGTTTTTGTAATTATGAATACTTTGTTGAAATTGCTTGGAAAAGGAAGCACACAGAAAGTGGTCCATACAATTAAACTAACTACATATTAGTGAAAGAATATAAAACTAGTCTCACTCTGTTGCACTCACACAGACAAAACCCCTTCTCAGAAGGAATTGGGCTTGAGAAGAGAGATCTGGAGACAAATCTTAGTTAACTTCAGGCCCATGTGCCTTATTGTCTGGTTTACGACTGCCCCAAATGGCCTAAAAGCAAAGGACATTCACACTAAACAAAAGCAATGGCTGAAAGAAAGAGAAAAGAGGAATTTGAAAGCTGTCATTTCCAAATCCCTTCTACTCAAAAGTTGGTTCCCGACTTTCGTAAGGAACCCTGAATAAGGCAGCAGTTACTTTAGTTTTTAGGAGCATATCTCCAACCAGACTGGAGAGAAACAGGACTACTTTATTTTGCTTGGATTCATGTGAATGCTGCTTTAATCAGTCCCCACCTGCTCCTGCCACCTTTCCCCAAGTAAAATCCCGAATTGCTAAAAAGAGAGAAAAAAAATGCCAAAGCAGCTTTCAAGGATGTATGATTACAAGTATCAAAAAAAGATTTATCAAATGTGGAAAAATTACAACTTTGTCCCCTAAGTAAACAAATACTTAAGAATATAAAGGAATAAGATGCTGTAGGACCACTTCAAACTACTGTACTTCATATAGTGTTTCATAATTCCCACTTAAATGGTTTTCTCTAGTCAGCAGCCTGGTCCTGGCTCCCATCACACTAAGGTATATGTAATGTTACAGGAATACCTCAGTGTAAAACGAAAAATGTCACCCTAGAGTGAGAAAGCTTGGTATTTGGTTTATATAACATCATCTTATGATTCAGCCTCAATAAAGTCTTGGTTTTAGTTAAAAGAAAATTAAACTTATAATTTACTGATATAGTGAACTAAGCTTTTAGAAGCATATATGCAATATTTATGTCCTGTCAAGCACTTTCACCTTCCATAGTAACAAGCCCTCTCTTCCATATATAAAACGGATTTCATGCATAAACAATATTGCTGAAAACACGTCCAAAATTGATAAAGAAGACTTTGCTTTACAAACCTATTTTTTAAGGCTGATTCTGACCTTGTACTGTCCCTTACATAAGCAAAGGTACGCAGCCATTTGGCTGAGATCAAAATAAAGCCTTCCCTCTCCTCAGCAAACAGCACCACACAGCACATGACAGTGGGACACTGGGAGTATGTACGGCTATTTCCACCCACCCCGTATGTAACTGCGCCGAGGCCTGCGACAGCGAGCAGCTATTGCCACCTTAGGGCGGCCCTTAGTACTGCTGCAGGTGAAGTGTTAACACTGCTCGTGTTACACACCCTTACAGTTAGAAGGGCTCGCTCCAAGGTTATTCCAATCCTGCAGCGCACCCCCCCCCCCCC
>VZTI01003361.1:449067-460673 GCA_013397865.1 Struthidea cinerea
CCAAGCCTGCCCCGCCCCCCCCCCCCCCCCGAAGGTACATGTAACGTGTTTAAAATTAAGAAAAGGATTGCAAGATGAATATTTTTGCTCTCCCTTCTTTCTCTTACACACAATTGTATTAAAGACATCTAATCCCCGCCCAAGTAGATCTGCCAAACCCAGACCTTTGCTTCGAGCAGCCCTAAATGGCATTTAAAACTGTTTTGCCTAGCTGCACCTCTATAGCCTGCCTGCCTAGAGGGTTCTGTAACCCAGTAAGGCTCAAAATGCTTCATAAACTGTTAATTTACATTGTAGACACAGTGCTAGATGAATACTAAGCTGACTTCCACATGGGAAGTACAGGCATGGAACTAAGGAGACCTGCAGACAGTCAGGGCCTTCCCACCTTTCATCCTGAGGTGATGACAATCTTCACGAACAGAGCTAGGGAACTTGGTGGATTAAAAAAAAAAACATCTTGAACCGCTTTTCATCTGTAATACACATCTGATATTTTGGGATATTTTAATACTAATAAGCAAGTAACTTCTAGCTGAGCAGCCTGTGAATACTTTTGTACTCACAAATCTGTCACTCCTGCAACTCCTCACTCTGAGCACAAGCAGTTGATGACATCAGGGCAGGGCATAACTGGAAAGTTAAAAATGTGGGAAACAAACCTTCCCATCTCGCTGGTTCCAAACCCATCCACAAAGGGAATGAACACAGTGCTACATTCTTCTGTGAAAGAAATTTGGCATTTTCAGTCCAATGGGCCTGTGAAAAAGCTTCCTTTCCCTGCTGGTTCTTCAGCTAGATGTATTCTGCAGGGAAATCTGAAAAGGAGACAAAACAGCCATCCCACATCGGCACAAGGGCACCAACAGGACGGCACTGACACGGTGTCAGGAAAACAGGTACCTGCTCTTGTACCTCTTCTGAGTCTGCAAAGGAGACCTGAAAATTCTAATCACCTTGTGTTTCTCCTGAAAGAACTTAAGAGAGGCAAGCCTAGCCACATCAAACTAAAGCCAGTAATTCCTAAAATCTGTCAACGTGCATTTATTTTGGATGTAAACTTTACCCTTAAATATAAGAACAGCCAAATTTATCAAAACTTTTGAGTTAAATCACTGCAACTCTCCCACATATCTGGCATCCTGCAAGAACATTAAATTAGTTCATGTAGAAATCAGATAGTTCCCCTTGTTTGTTGCTCTTCCCTTCACTGTTTAGACCTCAAATATTGCACACAGACCTGTCCCAAAGGCAGGCATGTCAATCTGTTACCCTCTCTTGCTTTTCTTTGCAACTGAAACATTATTTAGTTTCAATAGGTTTCAACAACTTTGCATGAAGCTCTAACAGCCTCTTGTGAAATGCTTGAGCAATTCAACATAAATCTGGTATCAAAGACAGCTGAGCTTAAGGTGCTTTAATATAATTTTACAGAAGTAACAAAGCATGTATTTAATTTGGTATTGCTGATTTGTACTTTAAATAGGCATAGACTTTCTGTTCTTAGAATTACTGCATTGTGTGCCGTTTGCTCAGTACAGACAGCATACAGCTACAGTCATTTATACCATCAGCCTTGTCCGTCTAAGATGACTCTGGCAAATAACGTTAAACATCCCCTGAAGACACCTGAACACGTCTGGAAGTTCTGACTTGCGTGACCAAGTGACTTCAGCCGCAGCAGACTGAGACGCTGTGTGCCTTCCTTACTGCCCAACTACCCAGGAACGAGCTGTTCCCTCCTTACTCGGCCCAACACTGGCACCCAGTGGTCAAGTGCCTTCACAAACGCTTTGGGAAACTTGGTGGATTTCCTGAACACAGCCAGTCTGTCTAAAAGCACTAGTTCTTCAGTTACTGAGGTTCAAAATGCTACCCACTATCTAAACTGTGTAGGAAGCCTGAGATTACCATCACTGGTGAAGACCAGCCAGAGCTAAGAGTAACATATAGCAGCCAAAATGCACATCCAAACAGGAGACAAGGTTACCATAGGGTCAAGCACGTCAGCAGGATTGTTCTTTTAAGGAACAACTATGCCACCTCAAGCAACAAGGTATTTTGTATGTCTTTTTTTAAAGAGCTACAGACTGTGAAAGGACTCTTGGACAAGAGAAAATTATCTAACCCTTGAAGATGCAGCTCTGTTTTTCTAAAGGTCCTAGTACTGAAGCCAATTTCCAGGGGTGTGATACAGCACATCAAACAAACTACGCTTGATGCAATTTCCGAAGATCAAAAGGAGTAGGAGTGCTAGCAAAGGCCCCAGGCATTAAAAGGCACTCAGGAATCTCCAGTCTAAGTTATTTGCCATCAGCAGCCAGAAGGGGACAATGATTCAAATTCTGGGCATTAACCATACAGAAACACACAGAAGTGAGCCCAGATGCAGAGTCCAGGACCAAACTCTGAAAGATTCCATTTAACATTCTTCCCTCTAACACAGTGATACTGGTTTCGGATGACCCATACAGTCTTTGCAAATAAGTACACAGAAGTCAAATGTCAGGACAGCATGTCAGAGAAATAAAGGAGAAGACAGGAAAAGAAAGCTATGAAGCACAGAAAAGGCAGCATGAATAGAGAAAATGCTTTATTCACTAAACCAAGGTAGAACTGAAAGAATTCTCAGAATACTCAGTGAACCTTAATTTTACTAAGTTTAAACTCCCCCATATTGCAGCATAAGGGACTGTGAGAAGGGGATTAAACTTGCATTACAATTAGACTGATTGACAGATTAAGATGAGAAGGGAAATTGAATTGTAACTTTTAGCTGCTTCCTTACCATGAACTGCTATGGTTTCTAAAAAATACTACTACTTCTAACAAAGACAGAAAATACTCAGCATCAGAGTAGTTGAAAAAAGTTTAATAAGACAAATGTCTTCATAACACAGGTAAATTGTACATCATACATTACTTGCTTACACGTGAACTGAATTAGTCTTTTCGTAACTGGATAGTTTGCTCTTTAATTCCGTCTTTTGTGACAATGCAAATCTTAAGTGCATCCCCAGTGTACACATCTCTCTCGGCAGCAGAAATGAAGACATCCTTAACCAGCTGCAAAGCCTTTTCCAGGGTCAGAGGTACATGTTCCACATTTTGCATGTTCTTGAAGCCAATCTAAGAAAAGATGAAAATGCATTTTATTTATCTATGAAAACTGTTTCAGTCTCTGCACTAGTATGAACAGATCTAGATGAATTACAAAAAATGGCTTGTCTATTTTAAAAAACCCAAAGCCGAAAAAGTATTTCTCCACACATTTTACAGTTGTTACAGAGCTTTGCCATTAGAAAATTAACTAGAAGCACATCCAATGCACAGCCAGCAAGGTTCCTCCTGCTCATTCAGCATATACAAGATCACAACGAACATTTGGATCTGATCTAATTCTTCACCAACTTCTCACTGGGTCAGCAGTATCAGAACTGCACATGAGCCTTTTTTCTCTGGCCACTTGTAGTTAGGAACATTTCTTAAAAGCAAATATTCCTTAAGATACCTAGACTTCAAAACTAAGTCTATATTGGAGCACATCTGGTCCTACTAAATAGCATAAATTAGCTCATAAATGTATCAACTTAAGCATCAGAACAGGTAAAGGAGAAGAGTCGCATGTTTTGCCTGAAACCCATAAGCAATAAAAAATTGCTTATGACAACTTGGTTTTCACAGAAGATATTTCCTTCAGTTAATAAAGTTCAAAAAAAAAAAGGAAAGATTCTATTCCTTTCTCAAGAGTCAAGAATGCTCAC
This sequence comes from Struthidea cinerea, assembly GCA_013397865.1. Classification (NCBI taxonomy): domain Eukaryota; kingdom Metazoa; phylum Chordata; class Aves; order Passeriformes; family Corcoracidae; genus Struthidea; species Struthidea cinerea. The sequence goes on from VZTI01003361.1 coordinate 452,832, forward strand.
TACTTTTGTAAGCAAAAAAGTTGTGCTGACATCAGGTTCAAGTGACTCAATACCAACACCAATGTTAAAAATTAAAACGAGTAAAACATGCTTTGGTATCTCTCCCATTCAAACATTAACAGCTTCAAGTAAATATGAAAATATTCTTCAAGTATTTTAGACAGCTTTAGCTGAATAAGTTTCCAGCAGTTTTATATAAGAACATTCTTAGTGGAAAATGGTATCTGAGTTGTACAAAACTGAAGACTTAACCAAGGGTCTGTTAAATGATAAAATGTATGTATTAATCCTATCTTCTTAATTTGGTATTAATTCATGCTAAGTAACAGGCATGTTTATGTTATTGGCCAAGAAAAAACAGCCAAACAACTTCTATGAGAAACTCTCCAATTAAAACATTTCTGTCTTTTAAAGAGGCACTGCACTATTAATAACGTATTAAAAACCTGAACAGAACCCAAAGCAAAACTTTGATTTCTCCTGAGAAAGTAAAGTCACATAATTTATAAACGTATGGATTAACAAATCCTACCCGTAATAGATTTAAAACTTCTCTCAAAAGTAGTATTCCCCAGAAGTTAAGCTACATTAATCTGAATGTCGCAAACATTTACTGAGATAAGGAAAAAACCAAACCAAACCAAAACCCAACAAGCTATTTTACCTGGTTATCCAGCAGAGGCTGCAGCATGGCACTTGCTGATCCACCTGCTTTGAAAGAATCTCTCTCGTAGGAGCCCACCGGATCAAAGCTATAAACTGCTCCCTTCCCTGAAAAAAAGAAAAAAAAGTAGTATGTAATCACAATTCAGAAAGATTTTCAACACTGCTAAGAATTTTTAACAAAACCAGCTCTCTGGATAAGCAGTGTCTGGAACACTGCAGATCCCAGTAAACCTTTACCAAACAACATTGAGTATGTTCAGATGATGCTTTGTACACCAAACTCACTATGACTGTGGCCTGGTACGACACCCAAGGTTATTTTCTCTGTTTAAGCTACAACCATGCTCCAACAGATTTTCCTACAGTACTTACCCCAGAAAAAGTGCTGATGCAGAATAATCAAAGCAGAAAAACGTGCTGGAGTGTAGTGCTGTACAAAGAGCCCCAGGGGTTCCAAGGCTAACACAAACAAGCAGCTCAGACATCATTCTTGAATGACAGATTTCTTGAATTACCTCCAGAAAGCATGCTTGGATGCCTCTGCATCGCACTCCCAGAACCAGGGATGATGCTCTGGTCTGTTGCACACCTCCCTCTGAAGCCAGGCCAGGCTGTGCTAAGTTTACTGGATTGCACCAACATCAGAGATACAGAAGCACTGTAGCTCTGAAGCATCGGGGTTTGATGAGGACATGCCAGTCAGAATGCAGGAGCTGGCCAAGGCCAACCTTCCTGCTCAGACAGGCTGCACCCAATTCAATTAACTGGCCAGTGCCCTTGGCAGCACAGCACAGGAGCTGAACAGCCCTGAGAAAGCCAGCCAAATCAAAAATCAATCTTTCTGGACCCAAATTTAGTCCATGCAAGCAAACCTGCACTCTGATTCTTATCAGCTGCTACACACCCTTATAATCTGAGATTTACCATTATCCAGGGCAGACTAATCCCCTGCCAGATCCCACAAATCATAGACATGTCTTAGCAAGACTGGGAAAGCAGTGTAACTTAATGGTAAAAACAAACTGCAGGGAATTGCTAAAATTATCCAAACAAGACCACCTCTGAGCTCCTTCTCAAAGCCAGAGAACAGAGTATTTCAGCAACTCAACCAAATCACTGGACAGGAGCCCCGTAAGTCCTGGAAGGGCTGTACATTAAACTACAGCTTCAGCGTAGAAGTCATGATTTTCATTAGAGGTTAGTTAACATTTAAAAATAACTTTGTGGAAACCTGTCTCTGGAGTAAGTCTTCATATTTAATAGCCTTTACCACACTCACAGGTCTGAGTAAAACATATACAATTTTACTGGTGACATCTACTTTAAAGATGCAATTAAGAAATCCAGCAAAACTGTTGTAAAATTTTCCACTCTAAAGTATAAATTATTTCACTTTAGAGATTTTATTTGTAATAAAATAATTATAACATAGTTTTTAGACTTTCAAACCTTTAGAAAAGAAAGATCAAGTGAGTAACTAGGAAACAAGCCAGATACATAATATGTATTTAATTGGTGTAACTACCATAATGCCTAAAGGCAGGTGTTAGGAATAGGAACACAAACTTTGTTATGCAATCAGTACACCTGAGATGTAAAGCAATCTTTTCTTTGTTTTTCTGTTTAAAGTCTTACCTTCTTCATCAAGTCCACCAATTATGTTGTAAACATAGTAGGGAAAGAAACGTCGAGAATACAGGATTGTAGACAGCATTGCTGCAATCGCCCCAGTAGTCATGGTCTTGTTGTTGGAATGCTTGTACATCTGCCAGTGGTAGAGCACATCCAAGAAGGAAGTCAAACACTAAAGCTGACATTCAATCAGAATTACATTTTCTGTAACCTCACTACAGAAGAATCTGATTCTAAGCAAAATTAACCAGTACTATCAGTGAAAACACCTTGGTCTAAATCGTATAGTCTTTTTACAAGCCAGAGATTAACACATCTTCAAAGTTTTGTAATTAATAGGTGTTGCCTCATTAACAGTACCTTCTCCAGCTCTTCCATTCTATAAATCCGTGGTGTCACACTTAGTAAGAACACAGCACCAATTTTCCCTGCCAGATCTTTCACTAGCAAAACAGTTATAATACAAACACTTGAAAAAAACAAGCACAAGTTATGTTTAAAACTTATCTTATTATCAGTCTCAAGCATAATATTAAGAATCTAAGTTTCTAAAAACAATAAGATAGGTAGTTACCTTCAATCTGGCTTCAATAATTTTAGTAAGGGTAAGGCAGTCCCCATGGAAACCAGTGCATCCAATGACCGTTTGTTCTGTTCTGAAGAGTGTAAAATTTTGTTGTGATTTTAGACTTAGCATGAACTACAGCAATTTCTTACACAGTACGTTATTATGAAAACACCAAATGTATTTTCAGTTTTTATAGTGCTGTCAAAAAGTTGTCTAAAACGTATTAACAGATCTGTGTTAGGCACCTGCAACCTACATCTTGGAGAGGACTCATTAAACACAGGACCACGCAGATGTCTTTTTTCAACCCACTTCCTTCTTCAACTGTCAGTAAGATTGACAAAAAGAAATTCTCCATTTCTTCGTTTACCCCTGACTCCAGCTGTAGCAATTCAGTCTAGCTAGAAGATCCGTTTTACACTGGGGAGCCATAGATACCATCACTCAGTCCAATTTTAACTCCATCGGACCAGAGGGCTGCATTAAGCTTGTAGGATGGTTACATGACATTTATGGTGTTGGTGGCTTTCTGTGTCAGCGCCAACAGAAGTGATCTGGCTGCAGATGCACCAGAGAAGCTTAACTCTTTTCTCAGTTTTCAAATGTTTTATGAACACTAACCACAGGAACACACACTTGGAATTTTAACTCTAGGAAATAGAAAAGAGTCTAGAAACATGAACACCCACAGACCAACCCAAAGCAGTCATTCAGAAAACATCTTTAAACAAAATCTCCTCTCAGCCTGTCACTAGAATTATACAAAGCCATCGTGTGCAGTATGTATACTGTACCAGAGTACATTTGGGCAGTATCAGAGTCAAACATATAGTAACAAGTTAGTCAGGAGAAACCTAAGTTATTTTGATCTCATGTCATCAATTTAGAAAAAGAAACAACAACCCACAAGACAAAAAATGTTTACACAGTTGATGACAGCCTATAAGGCAAGCACCTGCTGCAGTAAAATGAACATAAATAACATGGAGTTGTACACCAAGAAGATGCTATCCAGGTGAGTCAAACTAGGCATAAAATGAGCACAGAAAGTTCAATAATGGAACTACTGGTAGGTTTACCTCTGCAGAGTGCCAGGTAGTTAACCAGACAGACACACTACAACTGGCAGCAGTGGGCACACTTGTGTACCATCACCAGGTCTCCTGATGAAGCAGAGTGAGTTATCATAGGATTAAGTTTTGCTACAGTTAAGTTAAAAATTCTTCTGATTATCCAGCCAAAAACCCCCACATTAAGCTTTGTATCATGCTAAAAAAGTTCTGTTCTCAGTTAACTTCAAGAGCATGAAACAAGAAATCTGGCTATATTTCCAACATCACATCACATCTTGCATTACAGCAAGGGTCACCACGACCCCAAAATCTACTTTGTTACCGTGCTTTTTCTTCTAAGAATTCTGCTTAAAGCAGAAGGCAGGTGACATGGTCAGCAATACGAAAGATTTTCCATCTTTTTCAATCCTTGCAGATCTGGACTTACAGCTTGTAGCATTTTGGACTGTCCCGGCAGTGAATTGAATAGCCTTCGCTCAGACGCGTGTCAGAGGCAACGATACAAAAGTCTTCCCCAGCAATCGCCAGCACAGTCCTTAAAAAAGAGTATTGATAAATCATGACCTTCAGCACAAGTATCTTCTTAGGCAACAAAGAAACAAACTAGATAGCAATTCTATAACCAGACTCACATTTTGTCAAGCATCTTATGTTCCTTGCTATGTTTCCTACTATGCACATCCCTACTCAATACCAAAGGAAGAAGACGCTAGACACATTGAAGAAAATATATGCATGTGGCCCTCTACTTTGATTTAAATTGTATGGAAACTTGGTAAAACAGAGACTCTACACCAGACAACAACCAGATCCAATGGATGAGGTACGTTATATGCCTGATAATGATTCATCCTTCTGAAACAAGCAAAGTACTAAGCAACAGTATAATTACACTTTAATAAACATTACTTTTTAAATCTGGTGTAATTACTTCCTAACAACTAGTTTTGTGATCACCACAGGTGTACTACCATTAAGTTACAAAGACATGCCTTTTAAGAAACAGTAGTCATCATAAGAAAAAAAAACCTACATGGCCAGATCATATCACCAACTCAGGTGTGTAAAACACCACCTGACTTTAACAGTTACAGCAAGGTAGCATTCAACCCAGTTACACATTTACTAGCAACAGGATGAAGAGCAATGGCCATAAACTAAAACCCAAGAAGTTCCACCTCAACATGACGAAAAACTTCTTTACATTGAGGGTGGCAGAGCACTGGAACAGGCTGCCCAGGGAAGCCATGGAGTCTGCCTGTCTAGCGACATTCAAAACCCACCTGGACGCGTTCTGGTGTCACCTGCTCGAGCTGACCCTGCCTTGGCAGGGGGGTTGGACTGGATGATCTCCAGAGGTCCCTTCTAACCCTAACTATTCTGTGATTCTGTAATAGGACCATTACCTGTGCTTCCTAAGCCACTACAAAGAAACACCTCTGCGGGGAAAAAAGATGCGTACTTTAACACCAGTCAAAGTTCAGGGAGCCCGAGTGTTCCAAAAGCCACACGGACAAGGCTGCAAGGACTCAAGGCAAGCCCGAGCCCAGCTCCTCCTTGTGCTGCCGCTCTCCCTCTACAAAGAGGAGACCGTGAGGGGAGATAAACTCGCACTGAGCAACGGGGGAGGCAGGAGCAAGGTGAGGCAGGCCCAGCCTGGAGCCGCTCTCCCCTGGGCCCCCTGTCCCGGGCCGAGGGTGCCCCGTCCCGCCCGCTCCCCGCCCCGGCCCCTCACCCTCCGTTGAAGGTGTATGGCGAGAAGCGGTAGTGTTGCACGGGCGCCTCCAGCTCGTTGCCCGTCCCAGGCAGGGAGGACCCGCATCCCGCGGCGGACAGCATCGCGGCGGCCCGGTCGCTGCTGTCTCACGGCGAAATGGCGGCACCGGAGGCGGAAGCGGAGCCGCTCTGGGAGGGCAGCACCGCCTCCTCTCGGCTGCTGTGCCGGGCGGCGAGCGCCGTGCCCTGGCCGGAGGGCGGCGGGGCCGCTGTTGAGCGGAGCCTGCCCGGGCCCCGCCGGCGGGCAAGGTGTGTGCCTGGGCCCCCAGGCAGCGCCGGCACCGCCTCTTGTCCAAGCGCTGCCAAGCCCTGTCACCTGTGTGCCCGCTCGTGGAAACACACAGGCTGATCAGTGGCTGTGGTGAGGCCATCAAACACCCCTCATGTTTGGGCGGGTGGGCAGCAGGGTGGCTCCTGCTCTGTAGGAGAGAGCGCCTTTGGAACCGCTGTGAAGAGCAAGGGTCGGGAATCATAGAATCACGGAATGGTTGGAGTTGGAAGGGACCTTAAAGATCATGTAGTCCCAAACCCCCTGTCATGGGCAGGGACACCTTTTACCAGACGAAGTTGCTCAGAGCTCCATCCTGCCTGTCCTTGAACACTTCCCGGGATGGGCATCCACAGCTTCCCTGGGCAGCGTGTGCCAGTGCCCCACCACCCTCAGAGCAAAGAACTTCCTCGTAATATCTAATCTAAACCATCTCTCTTTCAGTTTGAAGCCATTCCCCCTTGCCCGGTCACTACATGCTCTTGTGAAAAGTCCCTCTCCACCTTTCTAGCAGGTCACCCTGAGGCCTTCTCTTATCCAGGCTGAATAATCAAAATTATCTCAGCCTTTCCTCGTACAAGAGGTGCTTCATCCTTCTAAGCATCTTGGTGGCCCTCCTCTGGGCTTGCTCCAACAGGTCCAGGTCTTTCTTGTGCTGAGGACCCCAGAGCTGGACATAGTACTCCTGATGGGGTCTCACCATGGGGTGTGGTGCCAGGCACCGTGGCACAAGCGGAAACAAGCGGGAAGGGCTGGGATAGAAGCTCAAAGAGGTGCTAGGGGAGAAGGATGGAGGGGGGACAGTGAGATGCAGGGAACACATGTGGTGCTCCTGAGAAGTGTGTTGCTCTGCTTGGGAAGCACAACCATGGTGGCTGCAGTCTCCATGTGCACACAGAGCGAGATCCAAAGGTGGCAGCACCGCAGTGTGGAACTCTGTACAGCTGCAATGTGAGGAACCACAACCTCTGTGAGGGCCTGGTGCACTGCCAGGGACCCCCACAGATTCACAGGATCCATTGTCAGGCTGGAAGAGACCACAGAGGGTGATCTGGTGCAACCTTTCTGCTCAAGCAGGGTCATCCTAGAGCACCTGGCACAGGATTGTGTCCAGATGGTTCTTGAACATCTCCAGTGAGGGAGACTCCACAGCCTCTCAGGACAATCTGTTCCAGTGCTTGGTCAGCTGCACAGTAAAGAAGTTCTTCCTCGTATTCAGATGGAACTTCCTGTGCATCAGTATCTGCCCATCACCTCTTGTACAACTGCTTGGCACCACCAAGAAGAGCCCAGCTGAATCCTCGTCACACCCACCCTTTAGATATTTATACACATTATTGAGATCCCCTCTCAGTCATCTCTTCTCGAGGCTGAACAGGCCCAGGTCCCTCAGCCTTTTCTGATAAGAGAGAGATGCTCCAGCCCTCTGCTGGATCTGCTCCAGGAGATCCATGTCTCTCCTGTCCTGAGGAGCCCATAACAGGACACAGCACTGCCGATGTGGCCTCACCAGGGCTGCTGGCAATGCTCTTCCTAATGCATCCCACGACACCACTGGCCTTCTTGGCCACAAGGGCACTGCTGGCTCATGGACAGCAGATCCTTCACCACAGAGCTGCTTCCTAGCAGGCTGGCCCCCAGCCTGTCCGGGTGCATGCGGTTACTCCTCTCCAGGTGCAGGACCCTGCACTTGCCCTTGTTTAATTTCTGAAGGTTCTTCCCGGCGAAGGCTCTGGTCCCGCTGGCGGCGGGAAGTGACGCGCCGGGCGCGCCGGTGGCGCGGGGGCGGGGCGTGGCCGGGCTCCGGCGGGCGCTGAGCGCGGCGGGAGCGGAGCGAGCGCAGGTACCGAGCGCCCGCC
>VZTI01003361.1:460963-476614 GCA_013397865.1 Struthidea cinerea
GGGCGCGGGCAAGCTGTGGCCGCACGCCGAGCGCTGCTGTGTGGCTGGTGGGGAGCCCGAAAGGGGCCTCGGGGGTGGGTCGGGGCCTCCTCCGGGCTGTCTCCTGCTTCTGGACTCTGTTCCCTCGATGAAAACGTCGCCCGACGTTTGTAGTGAAGATCCGAGCAAGCCGCGTTAAGTGGTTGCAGGAGGGACCTCTGCGTAGACGGTGCCCTGGCTGCAGGTTTTGGCATGCTTGGTATCCAGCCTTCTTACTAAACAGCTCGGCTGTCGAGGAGTTGACTTTGTTTCTTCCAGGATAATGTCTAGGCTTCTAATGTACACCCGTTGTAAAACCTGGCTGCTCTGCTTGATACCTTTGGTGAGGGTAAAGATGATAATGTCTTATGGTCGCGAGTGGAAAAAAGCAGGCCCTTTTAGCTGCAGTATAAATATCAATGTAATTCTAAGCTCTCATGTCTTAAAAAAAAGAGAGGCTGAATAAGCTATCTTCAGCTTTTGAGGTGGCCTGCCTCTGGCCTGATAATGACCTTGAGTATTTCTCAGCAAAAGTTAAGGAGCTTACAAATTAATGGGAAAATATTTTATATCACTGATATCATAACATTTAAATTCTCCACTTGTGTTGTTTATTTCCATAACACAGTAACAGAAATATAGTTAAAACGCAAAAGAAAATCATTGTATGTTTCACATGTATACTTGAGATTGGTTTTCACGTATTTTTTTTTCTCGTGAAATGCAGTTTGAAATCTGTTAGTGCTTTATTTTATGGAATTGGATGGAAGAGGTTTTCCTAGCTCTGATTTGACCAGCAATGCTTTTTTCATAGAAAAAAAAATTTTTGAAAGCCCAAGCCTTAAAATGGCCAGGGAGAGACTTACAAGCAATGTGTCAGTAAGCTTGTCAGTTAGTAGTCAGGGGAATTAAATTCTAAAAAAATCAGTGCTTTTCCAGGTAAAGCAAAGCTCGCAGTAGAATGAGCATTAACAGCTTGAGCTGTTTGTGCAGGAGGGTTTGGTTCGACAGAGGCCTGCCCATATGAGTCAGGTAACCTGCCAGGGACTTCAGCAGAATCATACTGCAAAGTTTCTATGGAGCGTGCCCGAAAAAGGTTATTTTTATGGATTGTGCATGCGTGTGTGCGTACGCGTGAATGTTCTTATATGTTTTTGTACGTGGGTGTCTCTCGTCTGAGTCAGCAGCTGATAGGTTTTGCTTTTGGGTTTGTGTTTAGATGTTATTCTCAAGATATTACTTTTTTTCTTTCCAGGCTTTGGTTAGTGTTTTAGACTCATAACCTATTTCTCTGGAGCTCATGTTTTCCTAACACTTTCAGCTTGGCTTTAAAAGCTACTTTGCTGGAATGTTTTAAACGGTTAAAAACCCTCTAGGATTTGAAGTTTATTTAAATTAATTGAAGGAAATACTTCTGGCCTCACCAAAGAAATAACTGGAATCATGGATCAGAACAACAGTTTGCCACCCTACGCTCAAGGCTTAGCCTCCCCTCAGGTAAAAACAAATTATTTAAGATGCAACTATGATCTGAATTTCTTTTATGAAAGCATTTTCTGTTTCTTGCATGTAGCTTCACATTTTTTGTTTTGCAGATGTGAAAAATTCTGCTAGGTATTGAATAATACTATAGTATTAATAGTATAAAGCAGAATTTTAAAACCATTGATGTTTATATCCAGAAGTATAAGAAACATGCGGTTTCTTACACATGGAGTGTAAGAATATATGTGGGATTTCTTAATGGGGTTGCTCTAAGTTGAAACATGACTGACAAATTGGAAGGATTAATTTAATTTTGGTGATTGCTCCTTAAACTATTTACATAATGGATTGTTGCTGGGCTATGAATGCACTGGGTACAGTGAGCACAGTTGGTGTTCAAACAATTTCAGGTTAAATTGTGCGGCAAAGTTGAGACATGCTTGCAAGGTAGTGTGAGAAGTGTGTCATGTCCCTAGGTTCCTATGGGTAGTATTTTATTCTATAGAATGGCTGCATATTCTGTTTTTAATGATTTACTACTATATGCTTCAGGTTTGATATGAGCAACTCAGCTAACATAGATGTATTTTTAGACTCCTCCTGAAAACTTTGTCTCTTAAAACAAAATTGAGTCAACATGATCTGTAGTTTCTGTGTTACATTTTCTTCTGTAGGGTGCGATGACTCCAGGAATTCCAATTTTTAGCCCGATGATGCCATATGGCACAGGACTGACACCACAGCCTGTCCAGAGCACCAACAGTCTGTCCATATTGGAGGAACAGCAGCGGCAGCAGCAGCAGCAGCAGCAAGCAGCACAGCAATCCACGTCACAGCAAGCGACACAGGGAACATCTGGTCAAACCCCCCAGCTCTTCCATTCACAGACTCTTACCACAGCCCCTTTACCAGGAACCACACCTCTGTACCCCTCTCCAATGACTCCAATGACTCCAATAACTCCTGCAACACCGGCATCAGAGAGCTCTGGCATAGTGCCACAACTACAGTGAGTGCCCCTATGCTAGTGCATCATGTCCTTTCTCAGCCCTTTTAAGACTTAGGACCAAAGTCACATCAGGACTTAGGTACTGCATTTTGGTGGGAAGGGAGGTCCTGAGAATTTACAAGTCTCCTGCAGCAATATGAGTGATTTTTGCTTTAATTTTTAGCTTACCTTCATTACTAAACGGCTTAGTAATATAAACAGTTTCTTAGTGATTTGTCAATGGTACATCTTTGGAGCATACCAGTGGAGGGTTATATATGTCTTCATTTAACACCTTCATAACTTTTAACTCCTTGCACTTTAGGAGTTCATGATGTTCCCTTTTCCAATGCATGGCTAACACTGAGTTTGTAAAGGGAAAAATCCCTAGAACTAGTTCTAAGTTTAGGTATGGAAGTATTTTCAGTGAACTTCAGTTTTAAAGAGACTATTTCAGAAATTTATGGAAGGGACAAAGGAAAATGGTTGATAACATGAATTGAAAGAGTAGTTGTTTTGGGTTTTTTTCCCCCTCACTGAGGACCTTTACATTTCAGGGTTTTCGCAGAAAACAAATTTTTTTATCTAGGAACTTCTTTTAAACTTTCTGGAGACTTGCTATCCCATCTCCTGGCAATGGATTTACCTCCTGGGTCATTCCCACTTAGTTCTGCACCTTCCTCCTTTGAAGGGCGTAGCAAGGAAAATTTCAGATGGTAATACCTCATTTTCTCCTGTTTCCAGCAGCTTCCCTGATTGTGGTGAGGGCTCTCAACATCAATAATTTTTCCTGCCAAACTGAAATAGAGATTCTTCTCATGGGACACTTTTCATAATAGCTGACAGATAAGGAGGAATCGGCAATTACGCCTTAGGAGCTTCTGCCCTACAAAAGGAGGTTCCTGAGCTGAAACACTGCTCAGTGCTCCTGTTAGTAGGAAAGATGCCATTCAAACTCTCTTGGAGAAACAAAATAATAAAAAAATAAAATTGATTAGGCTTGCTTACGAATGAGGAAGATACATTAATTCCTTACTGTCTTTTTAATATATTTCTCTGATCTGTCTTTAGGAATATTGTGTCCACAGTGAATCTTGGTTGCAAACTTGACCTAAAAACTATTGCACTTCGTGCCCGAAATGCTGAATATAATCCCAAGGTAAGAGAAATGTATTAGAGTTCATCCTATAATAGATATATCAAAGGCACAGGTTGTGTCTGCAGGCTGCTGCAATAGACTGAAAAACCTACCTGCTATATATGCAGTTTTATAATATAGTTAAAAGGGAAATTTTAATAAACTTGGAATGTTCAAATTAGTAAAAAGCTTTTTTATGCTGAGGTAGCTGTGATGTGCACCAGGTTGTAAGTTGTTAGATTTAGAAAAAACCTAACCAACAGCGTAATACACTGGCCAAGCTTTTTGGGGTAGGGCTGGCCTCTGCTGCTGTTCATATACGTGTATTTGTTTGTAGTGCTCAGAGAGCTCTTTTTGCATATTACTGTGAAGTGTCTGATGATGACATCTTGTTCCCTATCTCCCAACAAGGAGAAAGGAAAGAAGAATTCCAGTCCTGGGCTCCTGCCAGAGCTGTGGTTTCCTCCACCTAGCTGCTCCTCTGGAATTCTTGTCCCAGGGCATTTGCTTATTTTTCATAGTCTCGCTTCCCCTCTGTTGTCTTATGTTCTCCCCCAGTACTTCTGCCATCTCATTGCTTCTGATAGCTAAGTTTGGTGGAACAGCAAAATTAAATTGATTTTTTTGCATATTGACTTCAAAGTTGCCTGCTGCTTCCAAATAGTAGTGGGGTTCTAAATAAGTGGCTTCTTTTTAGCTTGGGACATCTGAACAACAGCAAAGGACCTGGAGCATTAAATCAAGAAAATTATGTCACTTCATGTTTCTTTTGGGTGGCTCCTCTTGAAAATGTTATCTTTCCAACAACAGTAGCTGGACACTAATAAAAGTTTAGATGTCGTGTAGTTGAATTGGTTTGTCTTGGGAAGGCTTCAGTTTTCCTGGGGTGTGTGTGTTTTCTTTGTTTTAGCATTTAGTATTTTGCTGCAGTTGACTTGAACTTTGCTCTCAAAGGTTAAAGCACGCATGCAGGCATATACGATAAGTGACTGTGTAAGTTTATGCCAGTGATGCTGTTACGTAATTGTGAGTAAGATATTAGTGCAGCAAAAATTTGAGCGTGCCTTGGTAACTCCCAGGGTAGGGGGGTAGGTGGCCGTGTACAACTTCTAGGCTAGAACAATCAATATGAAACACTGTTTTCCATGGCAGAGGGAAAGAAGGGTTATGTAACACACTCCTGACGTTTAGTCAGTACATTCATCTATCAAAGAAAGATGTTGCTTGGCTGTATTATTTAAGTCATATTTTGACAAATGTGCTGTTGGGTAACCCACGCTACCGCCTTGGTTATGTCAGCAGAACAATTCATGGGACTGCATGGTGAGCTGTTCCAAGTTAAATATAACAAACAGGAGTTTGTGTGTGTGTGTGTGTGTATGCCCTCATCAATTTCCAGTACCTCTTGCTTCAAGGAATTTAAGAATATTTGGAAATGCTTACTTAGAATAAAAAGCTAGAGCTAATTGAGCTGCTGTGTCCTACTGTGGGAGCTGAGGTTACTTCTGTTTACACAGGACTTTAATCTCCAGCTGTTCTGTTTGCTGGTATTGTAACACTGTCCAATTTTTTTGGATAGTTTTCCATCCTACTTTTAAAAGATAAAATTGCAACACATATGGAGGAATTTTTTTAAATTTATTTTTTAAATTGTTTCTATTGCTCTGATGCAAATGCTAGCATTATTTGTATGTTGCATATATAGTAATGAGAGATGAATAGGAATGCAACAGTAAATATCCTTCCTGCCTGGCTCTGCCTCTCAGTGTGTGTGGTTGAAGGTACTTATGGTTTAAGCATTTCAAGTAAACTTTGAGTGATCTGTAAGTATGTTTGACCTTAGTTTTCCTTGCACTACAGTGTAACTTGCTACTTAGATGATGCAGATTTGCTTTTACTGTAATGATGACAGCAGTATGTCACTAACAAGTCTCAATGCTCACACTTCAGCGTTTTGCTGCTGTTATTATGAGAATAAGAGAACCACGTACCACTGCACTGATATTCAGCTCTGGAAAAATGGTGTGCACAGGAGCAAAAAGGTATGTTTAGGCATTACAAGCAAACTAATTCAGGCTGTTTTTTCTTGTGTACCACGGTGCTTGTTTATATATACACATCAAAGTTGTACAGGTACAGCTAATCTTGCTTCACAGGTACTTCAAATTATACACATTTCTACAGAAAATGCCTGTTTATGATTGAAGGGACTTCCTAACTTAGGGGGAAATGGTAGTTCTATTTCTGAAGTGATCTCATTCAGTCTGAAACTGGTTTGCAGAGGTTATTATATTCCATTTTTTGGCTTTGCGGTTATCTACTTTTTCTAGTAATTTAAAAAATTCAGCACCTATGCATTGGAACTGCTTAAAGTGTAAGGATGGTGACAGAAGGATTTTATATTTGAATAGCTTCATTCACCACAGAACAAGAGCTCCAAATCTCTGGTTCCTGTAGTCTGATCTGTTCTTAACATGACCTTTGAAGCACAAGAATTGAAAACTAAACATAAGCTTAACTCTAGTGGGCAGGAGAGAAATTCTGCTCTGAAGAAGTCTGCTAGGAATCCAGAAGGAATATACTAATGAGCAGAGATGAATGAATAGATCTGTACAGGGAAACACTTTCTCTGCCTGGTGGCACTTGAAGTTCAAGTTGTCTTAGTCTGCATCAGGAGCAAACAGATCCTCAGCTGTTTACAAACCTGAAGCAAACTGAATTCTGCAACAGTGTGTAAGGCTGTGCAGTTGTGTTAAACCCATGTTTGAAGGCCTGGGCTGAATCAAGCAGAAGATTTTGGCAGTTGACAGATTTTTATAGAAATATGTATTTTCTAGCAGTTGTAGTTCAAGGCTGTTCTACAGTGAAAACTTAAGTAACAGTCTTTATGTCCCATTAGAGGGACTCTGGTCAATATTTTAGAAGTATAAAATGTATGGATTTATAATTTACTGTTTTGTCTCTCATGAAGCAGTGAATGCAACACTGATGGTGACCAGGAGCCTATTACCAAAATTAGCATGAAAACCAGTGCTAGTTGTTAATTTTGGATGTAAAAATTATGCCTGTGAACTCCCTTCTCCCTCCACACAGACTTTTTTTCCCCAGTTAGGTATTTGTGGTTTAATGCTGTTGGCTTGAAGTAATACTTAACTGAGGCAGTAATACGGAAATCCTTTTCTCAATTCAGTGAGGAGCAATCCAGACTGGCAGCAAGGAAGTATGCAAGAGTTGTTCAGAAACTGGGTTTTCCTGCAAAATTTTTGGATTTTAAAATTCAGAATATGGTGGGCAGCTGTGATGTGAAATTTCCCATCAGACTGGAAGGATTGGTACTCACACACCAGCAGTTCAGCAGGTAAAAAAAGGCTTGCTTATGTTTCATTCTTGTTGCATACTATCTTAGAGAGTGACATCTGTTTAGATTATTCCCTTGCACCACAGGGAAAACTGCATCTTTGTTCCCAGCTCTGCACTGCCTCAGGTGTAACTGAGGCTGCCCAATGTGAACCTGTCAAAATTACCTTCCCTGCTGCCTTCTCCAAGTTTCAGGGAAGTCAGCATCTGCTCTGCCCAGTCCTAGACTGGGCCCAAAAGATAGACAGGAACATGTGTCTGCAAGCACGTTTAAACACTCTCACTCTCTTTTCTTACAGCTACGAGCCGGAATTGTTTCCTGGCTTAATCTACAGAATGATTAAGCCAAGAATTGTTCTGCTTATTTTTGTTTCTGGAAAAGTGGTTTTAACTGGTAAGTGAAGACAGTATCTTGCTCCAAGAGGTGAGATTTAGACTGTATTACAGAGAATGCACAGGGATACCTAAGCTGTGAGGTACTTTTCTTTTAGAGATGACAGTACTAAATGATGATGACAGAGAAAGGAGAGTTAATAGAGTATTCCATGGATGGTGATGTCAAGGAAACTTCCCTGTGCAGTCATCCAGCAGCCACTCTGGCAGTCAGAGCTGCACCAGCTGCAGTAGGACCAAAGCCTGTTTGCAGTGGGCAGCTCCACTGAGCCAGCAGTTGCCCTGCTTGACTCCCTACACACCCCACTCCCAGTCAGACCAGGTTTTCTTGAGGGCTCAGCACTAGGCTTTGTTATGCAAAGATTCAGCAGTTCAGGCCTCTTGCCTGGGGGTCCTGCACCCAGAGCTCAACCTGCAGCTGCAATCTGCAGCTCAGCACTGCCACTGCACACAGAGCTACCTGCACTATATTCCTGAACAGATGAGAATGCACAAAGCAACAGCACATTTGGCTAGCTCAAAGGAACAATGATCATGAGCCCTAGTCAGGTATGCAGGTGCCGAAAAAGCTGTAAGAATGCAGGTGATCTTTCTGGCAAAATCTGAAAGACTGTTTCTGTGGGCTGAGTATGTGTGACTGAGCTAGCTGTTCTTTGGCAGCGTGGCTGCAGGCTGCTGCCATGGTCATGATGGGACCTCCTCAGCCTTGGGTGCTCCACCTACTCCCTTCCATTTCCTCTCACGCTGTGTCTTACTATGGAGAAGAAAACCCACAAGACCCACAGACAAAAGAAGGGTCATGTCCCTGCAGTGTGGGGAAATGCAGTCCTCTGCAGTGGTCTCCATTGCCAGACCTTCCTCACCCTGATATTCACACTCTCAAAAACAGTTAGGCCTTTCTGCACAAACCTCCTACAGGGCTGTGCTTTGTTGTTGGGTCTCCTGTGGAAATGATGTATATGAAAATTCCATGTGCAACATAGCATCATCACAGAGATGCTAGTGAAAGTTTTAGCAGTTATCACATTAAACAGAGAAGGCTGGTAATGTAAGCTCTGTATGAAATGTGTTAAAAAGGATTGTAAAAATAGAGATTTATGGATACACGTAGGTTTTATATAGAGTTGCACTCAAATACACATTCTAAAAGCTAAAATTAAGTATTTGGTGAAAGGTACAAACTAATTTAATCTCTTCTCTTTTTCCAGGCGCTAAAGTACGAGCAGAAATCTATGAAGCATTTGAAAACATCTATCCTATTTTAAAGGGATTCAGAAAGACAACGTAACAGTTTCTACATGTTTCAGAGAAATCAGGGGTATATTTTAAAAGGTATTGTGTATGGCACAGCAGTAACAAGAAACGGACTTCCAGTGCAACTGCAACACCAGGACTTGGACTATTTCCCAGTTAGTGCCTACTTCCCTGATGCTCAAGGGGAACTGTATTCTTGAATACGTCTACTGAGTTACTGTGAGTTGCTTTACTGGGCTGTTCCTGGAGCAGTCCCTCCAACTTTTATTTATATTCTAGCTTTTAAATAGTTTTAATGCCAGTTCTATTAATAGAAAATCTGTAAGCTGGTTTAAAGACAAATGCAACTGTGTCACTCAGTGTACAAACCACTTAAATTGCCATGTATATATGTTTTAAGTTCCTTCCATAAGACCATGGTTTTTATAATTTTCAGAACTTTAGCTTTTAAATTTTTTCAATTTTAAATTTCTTTGGTGCCAGACACATTCCCTCCTTCCAGTATTAAGCAAGATAGAATGAATTTATTAATTAAAATGGCTCACTGTACATATATATATAATATATACCTTTCTTCTCTTTCCTTCTTCAACTCCACATGTACAATAAACCCTGTTTATACAACTATGGAAACTGTCTTAATAAATTTTAAAATTACCCAGCTGGTGGAATGAAATACATCAAATTTTTTTTATTTAATCGGTTTTTTAATAGCAGATGCACTACTGTAAGTGATTTGTAGTTTTGAGAGAATCTTAGCAGTGCTCTGGCTTGCACACCAGCAGTCACATCCTTGGCAACGTCTACCTTGAATATTTCCAATATGTTAAAGCAAAAGAGATGACTGGTTAAAGAAGCTTATGTTTGAGTATGTGTTGCCTTATATTCAACAGATGGGATTTAGGCAAGTCTTAAATAGCTGCACTTGACTGAATTGAAACAAAAGATCCCTGCTCAGCTTCTAGAATTTCTTTAAATTACTACTTTTGTATTTTACCAGCTGTGACAGCCTCACTATATTAGTGTTCCTGTAAAATGTCAAAGCCTTTCCGACTGGAGTCAGTATGTACATAATCTTCCTTCTGAACCATGCTTGAAGCCTAACAGGCTGAGAACTAAAAATAAACTTTTTTTTTTCCTTCAGTAAATTTCCAGTAATAGTAACCTCTCTGTGACTTACACATTATTTCAAACAGCTTTTATCTGAAACTAACCCAAACGTAAACAATGGTCTCATTACTAAGTTGGTGTTTCATTCCAGACGAAATGAAGTTTTGGCTGGCTTTGATACTGCTCCATTTGCAGATCCTGAGTGACCTAAATCTTCAGTCTTCTGTCTACACCAGTATCTTTCCAGGTGTTTTGATAACCTGTTTCATGGATCTTACCAGAAAGATGCTGTTTATTAATGTAGCTGTGCAGGATGAGTTCAAGGTACTCAAACGCTGCATTGCCTTCAGTGCTGCGCCACTCTTGTGCTGCGAGCTCATGAATGTTCCTGAGAGCTCTTGACTATAACTGTATGTCTGCCCATGCTTTTGCAGGACTTGAACTATTACCAGCTTATGTGCAAAACTCTTCAACTCTTCAGAAAGCTTGGAGCCCTAAGAAACCATGGGATGGTTTTCAACAAAATCAGTCGAGCTGTACTACAGTGACTTAAGACAGTTTACTGTCTCATGACACACACCAGGGCTTAAAATTACTCTGCTAGAAATTTAAGTTTTGTGATAACAAAAGCACTTACAGGTACAGCATTCTCTGCCTGCTCATTTGAGTACTTTCAACATCCAAAAGATTTCAGAAACCCTACAATGGGCCCCACAGAGTCACAGGTAAGCAGCCAGGAATGGTTGGAGCAGGATAAGGGAGTATGTAACTGAAGTCAGTTCTATACTGAAACACACAAAAAAAGCCTTTTCTGCAATTACAGCCATAGGAGTAGTTAAGCAACTACCACAGTAAAGCTCAGCATTATGGTTTCACTTTTCTCTTGCCTCAGCTATATGGCAGTCATATAGTGGGGGAATCCCTGCAGAGGACACTTATTTTTAAACTTCACCAGTGATGGCAGACTTACGGTACAATTCAGCTTGAAAATTTGCTGCTACAGACTGTGTAACAAGATGCCCTAGGTTACAATATAGATGTATTTAAGTATTCTATTACCACCAGATGTGGGCCATTAGCTGTTATCACCTGCTAATGACCCACCCCTGATAACAGACAATGGGCCATCAAGAAACCACCACATGATTGTCAGATGCTCCATCCAGGAGGGAGGAGCCAAGCATTCCTAACTTAGCCCTGTCTACTGGGTTACCAGAGGACAAGAGCTACCATTGGACCTTCAGCTGGAGACTAGACCTTCCATAGGATCATCGCTTCAACTGAACTACTTCATTTGGACTGCTACCACCACCCTAACAGGGTGTCAGGTTGTATCTGACTTTGTCAGTGCTTTTCCTTGTATTATTTCCCTTATTTCTAATTTTTTTTCCTATTAACTTTAATCCTGACTTGTGATCTCCCACTGGTTTGTTTTCAAACCAATACACAAGACAAATATGTTCTGGTAGGGCTGACTTAGTTTAAACTACTTCTGCTTGAGGCTAATAGTTTTAAGTCAGATAAAACACTTAATTTTTGTGCATTTTATCTCAAATAACCACTCAGTCAGAACATGCAACAAACCCCCAAGTTAGGTTCAGTGTAGCTGTTGAGAAAGGGAAGCAGATTTAAGTTCCACAGTAAAATGCTGTGCAGCTTTGTCTTAGCTGACTCCTGTACAGCTCTTGAACATAAGCACTCATGTGAGTTTACAGTAGCCTGGTTTTCTTTGAATGAATGCTAATTTTTGAGTAGCCCAATGAAAATCCTGACAGGCTACAATCCTTAAGTTTTTGAAGTTCCATTACCAACAAAAGATAATTTCACCAATCCAAAAGTTTTTCATCTTTATTTAATAAACTTTCAGAAATGAGATTTGAAATGAAGCTCTCTGAAACAAACACATTTGGCTTCATTACCAGGTCAAAGCTCCTCTGGAGCACAAGAGAGGCTGTCAAGGTCTAGTTACAGCAGTTTTATCACTGTTACAAGATGCACAGTTATCAGTGACTTTAGTTCAACTACCTGTTTGCATAGTGCAGAGGTGCAGTGAAACAAATTAAGTGTTCCATTTGGATGACCCAACTTCATAAAGTACAGCCCATGGAATAGTCTTGTTTCCATATGAACTCTTCGAGGTATTCGTTTCCCCCACCGCAGTTGTCAGCACAAGTGTACACCACCAGCGTTCCCCAGTCAATGCTCTCTCCAAGGCTGTCAACGTGAAGGTGATTCAGGAGCTGTGGCATAATCTTCAAGGAAAACCAAAAGGTTTAGAGGCAGGCCACAGACTTCTCCCCACTCCTCCTGAAGAACAACCCTGCATTTGGTGTAAGAGAACTTATATTCTCTTACACCAAAATCCCAGCTGAAGCTACTATGTATACAGCAGCTCAAATGAAAGAAATCTGGATATCTGTGTAAGTTTTATTTGACCTTATAAGCCTTGCCTGCTCTGTGAGCCTCCTGCCATTTGAAAGTCCCTTAATGTTTGCCTCTGCATGACGTGAAGTGTGTTTGCCATACATACGCCTCTAGCATTCAAAATTCTACAGGTGAATACTTCCAGCCAAACTTATTTACAATGTGCATCATGAAGTGAAAAAGCACTTACAAGAGTAAATCAAGGCTCTGTACAATCATTTACCATAGTTAGTTTGTTGCAACTTCAACCTTCTTGCTCGAATTACAAGCCAACACCTACACAAATAGATCCTGAGTCTGAAATACATTACCTATGTTATTTTTAAATGAGTGTACATACCTGGAATTCAAATATCCTTTTGGCACCACATACACAATTTGGGATATCTTTTTCTTCAGGCCTGTTTTCACCTGACACCCAGAGTGGACCTTCTCCTCCTCTGCAGTATCTAATTATCTGAAATACAGCAGAAGTTTAAGTTCACATGACTCTTTTCGTCTTGGTATAAAATTGGTGTCTAGTGACATAGACAAAGCTGTAGATGGAGCAGAAAAAGGTCAGTTCCTTTACGTAATACCCATCACAAAATATTATTTGTAAATGTAGTATTCTAAGTAAGACAGGTTGCTTATATGAGTTTTCTTGGCTATGTGAATCATGCAAGTATTCATAGCGCATTTTTTCAGTGATCCAGGGACAAACTGCAGTGATTTGTATTTCCTTAATTAAGGGACCCAGAAACGCAAGGTTGTGTGTGTTTCAGTCTTGAGACAGGGAAAGAGTAGCTGGATAAATCAGACCTGCACCCAGTCAGGAATGCAGTCCAGCTCTTTCTGTCTGCAGTTCTGCATCTAAATACAAGCAGACTGTCCTAGTGTTCAAGCAGGTATTTTCAGACATATCCTTTGTTTTCCTGTTACTACCAAACCAGGCATTATCAGCAAAAGGACACTTGGACAGATCAGTCAGTACAGAGATGGCCAGAGAGAGTGAGGCACATACCTAAAGCAGAGAAGGGAACAGACAGAAGTCTCCTACTTTCTGGGTGTGTACCTTAACCCCTCAGCTACCAGGCAAAACATGGAGAGAATTTCTTCTTCACCACTGATGGATTTAGGCCTGTCTCGTCTCTGAATGAAACGAGGAACCACGGTTTTGTTTGACAATGTAGCTTTTTAGCCTTTTGCAGTAATAAGACATAGCATGGGGGGAGATTTCTGTTTTAGTGAAAATTTAAAGCCATCACTGATTTCTTCAACCTTAAAAAAAGCCAAACCACCCCCCAGTGCAGCTGGAGACAACGACAGAGCTCTTCTCTGCAGTTTTCGTTGTGCTGAGAAGGACAGCCAACAGGGCCACAGGCTGGGGAAGAATGCACTGGTTCCCCATGTCTTTTGGTTAGAACCACATTGCAGGATGGCGAGTCCTTCCCACACTGGGGGCTTCAGCACCCTTGTGCCATCTCATCCTGACCAACAGCTGTTTAAGATGGATGAGCAGGTGCTAAACTCCTACTTCGGCATGAATTCAGTTCAGCATGTAAGGAAGGTGAGTGTGTGTTGGCTGAGTGTGAGGAAGATGAGGAAGCATCCCCATTTCTAACTAGGTCCAAAAGGCAGTGAAACATGTTGCAGGTGCAGCAGGATGCTGTGCCAGAACCACTAAGTTCTAAGGCTGCCCCATCATCTGACCTGCTCGGGTTCAGCAGCTACTTGTTTTTTAAACATTCGGAAGATCTTTTCTTCTTCAGTCTCATGTTTTGCCATTGCTTCCAATGTCTCTTCATCTAAAGACTGAAGTGCATCATCTAAGCAAGAAAAAAGAACAGTAAAAGTTACAGGTTAATACAAGACAGTAGAATACAGTATTGGCACATGTAAATTCATTTTGTTTCGTAAGTCATTCCCGGCATAAATTAAGATTTTCTTTCTTTTCATGGCATGTTAAGATTTGGTCACATACAGGCCCAGTTACTAGTTTTAGTTTCATTTAAAACATATATATCAGTAGTGGAATACTGGAAAGGTAAGGAATTAATCTACCAAAGTTTATGGCTCCCAGGAGGTATCACTGAGACCACAGAACCTGCCAGATATGACATTTGAAAAAGGCCCCACGTGCTAAGCATGTGCCAGAATTCAGTTTTTAGCACTGAAGAGTGTATCTGTTACACTCCAACACCCACATCAACTGGGGGCACTAAACACTCTTGAGACAGCTTTGGATGACAGCAAGGGACTGCCAGGAACCCACCATCCTTCTGTGGCACCACCACAAACTCTCCACCCTGAGTATGTTCAAAGCCAGCGTGGTCGCTGCAAACCCATCATGAATTGAGGGGGAGCAGGGAGGAAGGAGCCTGCACTTCAACTGCTTAATTCAAAGTAAATTAGAATACCCTCAAACCAGTTTTCTTCTAGCACAGACAAGGAAATTTTATTTTCCATAAATTAAGACAAATTGAACTAAGTCAATCCAAGACCATCTAACAATCTCCTGATTCCAACAGCATCCAGCAGCAGGTGCTCAGGGCCTTTCTCACTTGAGTTGCTCCTTACCTATTGGAAGCACACAGGGACACACTGTAACTCCACGCTATCTCCAGCAGCAGCTGCTTCAACAGCTCCCGGGGTCGGAGCTTAATAAGTCTCTCGCGTAAAAGCAACTTATATTATGGGATGTCTACAACAAACTTGTATTGCAAATGACTGCAGATTTGGCCTTTTTTCACGAGTAGTTTACAATGAACACTTACAAATCACAGTATTTTAAAGATGTGAGAGCAGGCATCACTGGGAAGAATTACAGGCAGCATTTTATTTCTGACCTGCAATGCCTGCAGATCCAAGTTCCTCTTGTTCTTTTGCGTCCTTTGATGTATCTGCAGCTCCTTGTTCATCATCAGTGCTGTCAGCAGGAAATTCTGGTTCCTCAGGTTCTATCAAAATTTCATATTCTGGAAAAAGGAATTCGTTATGCTCTGGAATGGCATCTGCCGAGTCATCTAGAAAACAGAAGACAGATACCACTTCACAATGTCATCTCGTATTTCACGTCCTTCTCCCCAAAAGCTACACAGCAAACTACGTAGCAGAAACATTGCATGAGCAAGAACGATTTACATCACTGCTATATGCCTCACCTGAAGGTAAGAAACACTGTTACATTAAGGACCGTGGAAAACTGCAACAGGCGTCATGTTGCTTTGAACCTCTCTTAATCCAAGGGATGTGGAAGGCAGACCTAACAGTGCTAGCAGCAGCATCTAAGAACTCAAACCCTACCGCTCGGCAGCTCGGTGCAGCATTAACCACGCGTGTCGAGTTACCCCCGCTTCAAAGGTCCCTGACCGCCGTGGACCCACCTCCGGCGGCGCGCTGCCCGCAGGAGCGGCGGTGTCCGCGCCGCCAGTCCAGAGCCTGGTGCTCGGGCCCGCAGTAGGCGGCGCGGCGGCAGCGCCCGCAGCAGCGCGGCCCGAGGCAG
>VZTI01003361.1:477075-497247 GCA_013397865.1 Struthidea cinerea
CGGCCCCGCCCGGCAGCGTTCCGGGCTCAGCCCCGCCCCTGCCCCGCCTCGGCTTTTGTAACGCGGCAGCAGCGGGAGGCCTGGGAGAAATAAAAACCGTGGAAGACGAAGGCAGAGCTCTGCCGCCTCAACGGACACCGCAGTCAGCGGTGAGACAGGGGGAAGACAAGACAGACACGTTAACGACGCTGCTTTAATTCAGTGTTTAAATATAACATTCATTAAGTAATTAATATAATGCCAAGCTGCCTTAAAAAAAAAAAAAAGAAAAAAAACCCAAAACCAACCCAAACAAAAAATACAAAACCACAAAATTCAACACGTTTATCAGTTCCGGTTATTGCCCAAGGTTTGATTTGTGCTCTTTACTCATGAGGGCCTTGCCTTGCATTTAGCCAGCCAGCAATGGTTTTTTCTAAATATTAATTTTAATAGCAAGTCTTTTAATTCCCTGTTAACAATTTCACATCCGTGAAATATTTGAATCCAATAACATTCCTTGTTACAAGTCTAGAAAAATGTATTTAGGTAGCCATTACTGTGCACATTTCTTTAAATATTTATTTTAAAAAAAGACAATGTTTAATTTGTTTAAAAAAACAAAACACGGTGAGAATGCAAATACACCTCTAAGCCCCTCAGCAGCATTTCCTAAGTGGCAATAGAGAGATGTCCAGCTGAAGAAACAGTTCTGTGCCTCCCATGCTTGCAGGCTGGCTGGGCAAGAGGGGAACCTCGTCCACTCCCATCCCTGCTCCGGTGGGACAGTGGTCCATGTTCTCAGCAGGAGCTTACATCCACTCACAGCATCAGAGACCACTTAGAGTCGTGCAGCCACAGGTTTCTGTACAGGTATCCGAGCATCTAACAGAAAAACCCACATTAAACACTTCTGATCAACATGCTGTAAACACCACGCCAATAAACTACTTCTTTATTGCCCTCAGGCACTGGGTTGCACAGTATGTGAAATAAAGAAGGGAGACTGAAAGCTGCAGCTAATGACACCAGAAGAAGTATTGTAAAAAAATATTACTAAGATTTTTATACAGTTAAATCTATGGAACTGCTAGGGAAAAAGCACTACATCTAACATATGTGCATTGTCCAAAGTAATTTATAATTTGAGAAGCTCTCTTCAAATTAATTAGAGAACACTTACCAAACATGTCCAGGATTTTACTGACAGCCTCTTGGTTTACATTGTAAGTGAATCCATTGGGCCTACAATTACAAAAAAAAAAAAAGTTTATTCAACAAATATTTCTTATTCCAGTCATTTCTACACAAATAATCTGAATTAAAACATTTTCATAATTACACAGTATTTTTCATCCTACCAGCATGCATAATAAATTTAAGGACATGTCAGACTCTACTCAAGAACAGTCACGGTTTCTTTATCTTTTCTCTTGTTTACACCCCAAATTCTGCTGCACTCAATTTAGTCCTTTTACTTGAAAGGGGAATTTAGCTATAGACATCTATCCTAACCTATTCATTTCATGAGCAGAGGCATAAGGAAATGGCTCAGGTCATCAGCTGCCAACTATGTTCTGTGAAACACTCAAGACACTGCAGGGACTTGTGTTGGGGACTTCCATGGTCATACTTTTAAATATAGTAAGAAGCACCACAACACAAATTCATTTGATAACAGAATAATGCAGAATACAGCAACAGGTGGGTTTTAATCTTAGGCCTATAAACCATGAAATGTGCTAAAAGATTCGAATGATTCAGTTTCAGTCAAATCGCTTTGAGATGAGTTCAGTGCTGAACTCCCCCAAAACCTGCAGTATTCCTGATTATTGCTTACATAGCCTAGCAAGGCTTACTGTAGCACACAAGAGTTTCTATTACAAATAAGCACGGCTGTTCTTTCTGCTTATCAGAGCCTCAGGAAAAAAGCTGAAAACCAAAAGGTAAAGGGAGTCAGAAGCAGCTACTAGTGAGTTAATGAATTTTGTTGCTAGGTCCCACAGGAGTCTTTCCACTATGAGGGTGTGCCATTCCACTTCTACATCATGTACAGAAAAGAACTACCAGGTCTTCTCCACAACCCCAGTAAATCCAGTCAACCTCTGGTGCTCAGGCAGTTGGGGTTCTGCTGTTCTGCTTCATACTAGGAGCTCAGATATTAAGGATTGCCACTAAGACTGCACAGTGATTTCTACACACCAAAAATTTAATCTTACTTACATTTTCTTCTTCTTCGCTGCACCCAGTTGTACAAGAGCTGATAAGGCATTTTTCTGCATGTCAGAAGACAGTGCTTCATAACATTGTGTACTCCCTATGGAGAAAGCAGAAACACAATTAAAATTTTTATAATTTTCAATTAACAGGCTACTCTTGTAAAATGATATTGCATAACAGCTGTACACACCCTTCTCGAGAAGTTGAAAAACAAAGTTGCGGACTCCGGGTATAAACTGCTTCTCCGTAAATGCTTCTTTCATTTCCTTTGAGAGGTATCTGAAAATTATCTAACATTTTAAAGAAAATGAGCATTTCTTTCTTTTTGATTGTCAGCTTGTAATGAATTATAAACAGATGTGTCCTTGTAAGTAAGTAATACTATTCCACTTTGAAAAGTGTAGGAGAGGAACTCAAAAGGTATCATTGCATAGGGCATCTGAAAGTTTTACTACTGTTTTACAGACAAGAGAATCCCAATATTAAAATAAGGCTCAGTATTTCTATAATAGCTGCCTTAGACATTAATTTTACATCCTTGTCCTTACAATCAAAAACAGTTTTTTTTTTTAAAGCAATACCTGTTCTAAAGATGAGAAAAAATGAGCACATCAGTACAGTTCCACCCACCTCACATATCAGATCACTAACTAGACTCCCCTATGTTAAACATCTACAGTCTCACCAATCTCATGCTGACTTACCTGAGATTTTAGCCTTCTGGGTTTGTATACATTGCTTACTACAGGAATGTAAATGTTTAATCTTATTAAAACCTTGGAAAAACCAGGAGAATTTAGAGAGATATGGATGGAATTAATGACTCTCATAAAAGCTATCAGATAGAATATGCAAGCTCATTTCCACACCTGGTTGGACAGCCCACATAAAATGAATTAAGCAAGAGCTCCTCATAAAAAAGAACAATGAACCTGGTAGCAGCACACTCCCTATGAATCTTATAAACCCACAACAAACCATCACATTACACAGTAGTTACTGCCTTAGTAAATTGGACAAGCCTGAGCCAAAACCTAAAATTGAGATCCTGGGGGGAGGGTGGTGTTTAAGATTTATTACTGCTATTTCTTAACTCTTGCATTTCCCAGCCATGAAAACAGTCGCTATTTACATGTCAGAAGGATCACAGCTCTCTTAGTTTCCCTATAAAACACAGGAATAAAAAAGATCATTTTCTGAAAGACAACATACCTGATAACCTTCCACAAAAGGTCTGAACATAGCTGACAAGAAAGACACTGTACCACTTCCTTTGTCAGTAGGGTAAATCTCCTGTTGACTCGTTTGAATGGCATCACATTTTGTCAGTAGAAAACATCCTTCCTCAAAATCCTGGGAGAGAGATGCATAACTGAAATTCTAACATTTACAGGAAATGCAGCTAGCATTTCCCACAAAATCAACAACAGAAACCACCACAACAGGGCACCACTTCCATTTCTGCACTCAGTTCTCAAGAGACTCAAACCAAGATTTTCTTGTCGCCCAGAAATACCCTTATAAAAAGGCAGTGGGAACATGTTCTTAAACACAGCAGTACCTCAGTGCACAACAGGCCTTGGCACAAAGAAAGTGGCCCAGCTGCTAGTACAACAGTCAGCCTGAGCTCCCTCAGGATTTTGTCAAAACAGGGTCAGGTTGCCCAGTTTAGGGTTTTTTCTGTGGGTTTTTTTTATTTATTTATCTATTTTTGAAGTAAGGGTTTGCCTTTATCTCATGTCTACTGTTTGCAATAAATGATAATACAGTTCACTGATCTGCCCTCTACCAAAGAGAAAACAAAATGGCCAAAAATTACAAATTATGGAAATGTCAATGACAAAACCATTTTACTGCCAATACAGGCAAAAGGGGGACAGATAACACAAGGCGATGGGACACAGACATGACAGACACACGAACGAATAAAGGGGTGAGTGGGTGGGTAAAAGATCCCTTAACATCACAGCAACTCTTTCATCTGACTCCAGCAAAGTCAGTCATAGCCAGCCACCCTCCTGCTCCCTGCTACTTTCTGCTATTTCAAAAAAGCTGCAAGTGGCCAACAACTGCTAACAAATAAAACTTAACATAATAGTGCCAATCAGTCTTTTAAAAAGGCCCAATTCTCTTCTATATAAAAATCGATGAGATTTTACTATATTTGCAAGTCTTGAATATTGTGAAAATTACACTTCTCTCTTTTTTAATGCAGGAAAGATTACAACTATCACCATCCGATATATGGCCTTAGCATCGATAAAAACCACATGCAATCAGTTTAAAATCCAAATATAAAACTACACATACCAATTTATGTTGTGCGTGAGGTTGAACCAGTTTTTTTACTGATAAACTTGTTTTTGCCTGCATTTCAAGCAGGCTGGACCAGAGCCAGCTCTGACCCAGCAGGTTTGTGTACAAACTGACACAGCAAGTCCTGCAGAGAGCCAAGTGCTGCCTGCAGTTTTCCCAGCTTGCTTGTATCCAGCTGTGCTACGGGTGCACGCAGGCACACTGAGCCCTGGAATAAGGCAGTATGCAGGAACAATACTGGCTTTGTCTGACTGATGGCTGCATGGGGCAGGAGGGAAAATGAGGGGAAACTCTCTTCAAGCAAACAAGGATGCAACTAAAGCTTCCATAAGACTCTAAGAGGGAAACTATTATGCCATTAGGAAAGCTCTCACTTCAAAAACCTTCGCAGGCTGAATACCTGACAGCATTTACACTTCATTTAAAAGATTGTTTTTAACATGTATTTTCATATCTGTGCTGGAAGGCTGGTAGCTTTATGCAAACTTGTGCTACAGTTCAATTTTCAGAATTGGGCAGTTTCAGGATTTTTTGGTTTTTTACTGGAATGGGGAAAAAAATTCCATATGCAACCTTGTGGATTCAGGCAGTATTTTGCAACCAACTAAATGATCCCCTTTTAAGTTCTCCCTCCCACTTACAGATCAAAGTGATATCACCATAGGTGTTTATCACAAAGCCCTTGTTCAGCAGAGCCCTGGAATCAGAAGCTATTTTAGTTGGCTTCATTACTATCAGTATTTTTGTATAAAGGATGTTTTTACCTTCAATGAAATGCCAGGAAAGAAGATGAACTCATCAGAAAAAACAACTCTCAAGAAGCTGAAGCAGCTATAGACTTCCTCTGAAAAAAATATTGTAAATGCAAGTGAAAAGCCATTTACTTTTTATTTGACAGAGCACCTACTTCAATTAAGATATGGACTTGACATTAAAAACATACATACAATGGCAGAAACCACAACGGAACAGCAAGTACTCAAAGAACTTGATTCAACTGTTAAGAAAAGGAAAGAGCAGGGGCTTGTAGCTTCTCAGAACATGCATGAAATGCCACAATCAAATCCTACCAAAGGATCAAAGAGTAAACAAACAAGAAAAAGGCAAGCAAAACATCCCCATGCCCTCCCAACACATCTACCTTATCCCAAGTATAACAGCCTCAGATAGCTCGGGCTAGCAGTCACAGGACCCTCGTGCTCCTCTCCCAGCTGACGGCACAAGGAGCAAAGCCAGAAGCTTCTCAGAGCCCCAGTGTACCTTTTCTGAAGCTGGGTGTCATCTGCAAGGCAATTGCCACCAGGGCCGGGCGCACGAAGACGTTCAGCAGCTGGTTCCTGTACGTGGCACACATGAGCATGGCCAGCGCGCGCCTGAAGACGATTTCCCCTACGGCTCCATCTTCCACTCCCTTGTCATTTAGGACCACGTGACCATCGACAAGGCAAGCAATGTTGGAATGCAGGGTGAGGCCAGACAGGACTGCTTTTTTGGCACACAGGTTATCTAGGAGGAACATGTAACACTCAGGAAGTTGCAAGAGGGAGCATAACTCTATTGAAACATCCAAAATGCACCAGTATTTCAGACACTACACCAAGCATTCAGTTAGAGAGATGTTCCAATACAATCCATACCAGGAATTGGCAAACTAGACATAGTACGACACGGAGAGAACAAATTTCAGACATTTCTATAATTAAAACACTTTGAATTCTTCCACTTAGTAACAATTACAAATACTTCCTTTGTCTCTGGAACAAGTATTCTGAGCCTCCAAATATAAAAAGGATAGATCTGTTTGATGGATACGTTCATTAGTAAAGAAATGGAGACTATACTCCTGCTTAACCATTTCTGGCACTACAAGTTTGGACTCAGAGGTACAGGTCCTTAAAAACTTTTTCAACAACTCTCATACACAAGCAAGGCCTCAACCCAAATGAAATGAATTTAAATTGTTAACATAAATATTGTTACATAACACCTACTCAATGAGAAACACTCCCTGCATCAAATTGGAATCAATTTGACAGGCAAGCAATAAAAACTTCATATTGAACGCTAAAATACACTTGATATGTTCACAGCACCACAAGCATATCAAATCGATATAGCCTCTGACAGAAAAAACCCACCATATTCTTTTCCTTTAAGACAGATTTCATATAGAGTCTCCTTTCATCTTATTTCCTCCTTAAGCCTACTTTGTTCCAGTTTTGCTAAAGCTCCCAAGTTTCTCAGTGCAATAGGAAGCAGAAGTCTGAGCAAGTAATTTTACAGTTCCTGTTTTGAATATAAAATTTCTAACAGCCAAGCAAATGTTCTGCCTGTAACAACCAACCAGCACAACAAAGGCAGAAACAACCAGCTGTTCGAAGACCAAAGAATGGAGAGGGTACATGTAGTTGCTGGCATCAGCAAATTGGCCTTTGAAATGTATTTATTCTTTCAAATTGACAATCCAAACCAAAACAACAAACCCAGTTTCTATACAACTGATGCCTCGAGCACAGCCAGCACACTCCAACAAAATCTGCTCAGCTGTTGTCATTCCTCCAATACCATGCCTATTTGCTACTCTCTGACTACATCACAACTCCACTAAAGCAAATGCTTACTCACTGTTGCTAAGAAAATAAACAAAATAAATAAGCAAACCTGAATGTGGTATGTTTTTCAGTTTATTGTGCAGTAAGATTCTAAATGTTGTTTAAATATTGCCATGAAAATCTTGCTTTTACCAGTCTGGCAGAAGCAGACCTTGCCTGCATTCCCTGTAGTGCCAATCCCTGAAAGAAGTGGTTTTCTTCCAGAGGTGACAGAGTTCTTTTATACCAGTAGCCTGCTCCTATTCCTTTACTGTAGTAGTGAGAGGGATCCTTGATTATACACAGGACTACAAAAGCAAAGATCCTCGGTTTAAGTCTACCTACAGCAGAAAGGTAAATGTACTTGCATTCTACAATACCGTTCTTTGCTAGCTTTACCACTTACATCCTGAGACTCTAAAATTAATTGCCTGTGTCACTCTGGCTCATAGAGAGAAGTTTAAAACAGAAAGTTAGAAAGTACAATCAACCTTTCAGCAGCTAAAATATACATTATATATATACCTATTTTACATATATATATATATATAGAAGAGTGTGTGTGTGTGTATAAGTATATTACTAAGACCACCAAAGAAGCCTTCCCTCCAAAAGTCATCATTGTTTCTGGAGACAAAGTGAAATTTAAAAATAATCAGACAACTGAGAGTTTTGATTTCCTCCCACCCATTTGTTTCTGCTAGTTCTTTGCACCACTAACAACTCATACTATAGTCAGCACCAAGTAGGAAATGTAGCATTACACGGAGTTCATTGGTACAGATCAGGCAACTACCTGTGGCTTACAGAGAGTTTGGAAAGACAGACATTAGACAAACCCCAGTACTCTCATAAAGAACCTTATAATTTCCCTCTCATGCCACACTTCATGACACAACAGTAAAATATCTGTTTTGTTTCCACCTAACTGTTTTTCAAAGTATTATCTCCAACAGGTTAAGTCAAAACCTGTCAGGTTTCAGCATAATTTTTAGCATATCCTAAAATCCATTTATAACTCTAAGAATTCTGTAAAGCTGTTACCACACATACCTTCCACAGAAATATAATTTATCCTTCAAAAGCAACAAGAGGAAGAGAAATAACACTTTCTTTGCATACCAGGCCATTCAATGAATCCTCCAAAAGTCTGTGTTAAGCCTTTAAGCCACAGAGTCTTTTCTATTAGAAGTTCAAATTCCATGGCTGGCAAATTCTGGAGCAGGAGAGCAGCAACTAGCACCCACGGGCTCAAAACCATGTTTTCTATTTGCAGAAGCTCCATTTTATAAGCTACGTCACTGACAAATTCTTGGATATCCTCAGATGGCTTTTGGGGAAGATGCCTGAAAAAAACAATGCAATTTAAGGTAAAGAGCTGTCTTGGGGTGACTTTGTGATGTTGTATCCCCTATCATTGCTCTTTGCCCAGAAATTAATTTTGTGCCTTTTCTGTGCCTTTAAACTGAGCCTGAGAGGGGAGAGAGAGTGGTATATAAATCAGCCCCCTCTTTATTTCTTCCATATTGCTCCCAGATCCATAACTTTATGGCATCTAACATCTGGAGGGTGATTCTACGTGCTATGTAAAACAAGTATAGAGCAAAACATCAGTAGCTGCATGACAGTACCTGAAGCACAGACCTTTGTATGGATGCTGTACATTTGCTATCTTCAAACAAAATTCAAAAGCATTATGTTTTACATAACAAATTGCAAAAGCCTCACAATCCAGTCACAGCTACAGCTCCCGGACACACGATCACTTAACAGCTTGCAGGAATAACGCAAGAAGTGAGAGAAAGGTGAAAATTTTAAGTGGCAAAAGCACCACGTTCTCAGAAAACAGAGCTTTGCCTGGTTCATGCATTACCATTAAGTTTTAAAGTGGCCTCTTCTCAATACAGGGCAAAGCCACACAAGCAACAATTCATTTCAGAAACAGCCAGCCACAAGCACAATAAGCCTCTGCTCAGACCAAAGAGGTTCAGCAGTTTGCACAGTCAGATGGAGGGAGGTGAGAGAAGATGAAAACAAAGAGGATATCTTAGTTCACATAGGTGTAGACTAAACAAACGTTTTTCCTGTGCATACACCATGGAAAGATGTGGTACCTGGGAACCAAATTGTACGGGCACCGATTGATCCTCCCAGAGGCCAAGGTTCTAAGGGATACTGGCTGGCCAACGTAGATATGGATGGTACCAAAATTGTCACTGAGGATTCTCCTGGCTTTTAACAACCCCTATGAAAACGGGAAGAGGAAAACTTAAATTCTGGTGCTACAGGGTGTGTATATGTCCACTTATGTTCTGTTCTTAAGGAATTTACATACAGATGTAGATTCTTTGGGCTTTGGGACTCCTAGGAGTTCATACGCATAGAGAGATTCTTCTAATATCCTCTCGTAGCTGATGCTGATGGGAACAAGGTATGTGTCAAAGACTTCACGTTTGAAAAAGGGTTCCATCACAATGCTGAGAAGACCTGCCAGTTGGGAAAACAACCATGAATCACCTGTCTTTTTCAAAGAGGGAAAAGCAACTGCAATTTAACTTTGGAAAGGATATCTTTGCATTTTAGAAACTGCTAATAGATGTGCACTGTGCCTGTTCTCTCTTCAAGCAAGCAGAAGCAAAAGACATTGTCTAAGTCTTAAAACAGAGGGTAAAAATGGAAGCAATGCTCTTGGACAGCTATTTGTGCTCTTTTCAGCAGGACTGCTCTGTGCTCGCACAGCATCCTCCTTCTAAAGATTCCCAGTTATTTTTACAGTGAGAACTACAGTATTTCTCTGCTGGCCAGGGCATGCCTGTTGTCTAGGAAGAAAAGGGTAAGAGTTATTGAATTTAGTACACGATGGGGCAAAGGGAGCAAAAGCAGTAGAGTGCAAGTGAAACATATTGCTGTTCTTTGTACAGCCTTGGAACCCAGTCATAGTGTCTTCCAGTACTCTGACAGACTTCCCCAATTTCCCTCTACTTTAACATCCCTTTCTATCCAAAGAACTTACAAAGCACAGAGACACTAATGAAAACACTAATAATATTAAAAGTCCCAAATCTTAAATAAACATACCAAATTTTGGAGTCAGAGTCTTGGCAGTGCGGCTTCTAGTCCCCTCAAGGAAAAATTCAATTGGGGCATAGCCACTCTTCAAAAGTAAAATAAACAAACAAACAAAAAGCTAGTCGGAAAAAACATTTCTTCTTTATTGTCCACAAATAGTTTTAAGTACTTCAAATGTAAGTAAGTTTTTTTTTTTAATGAAAGACACACATATCTAACTTCAGTCATCTGTAAGCCTACATTCATCCATTGTATTTGCCACACTGTATAGTTTAATTAATGAAAAAATTGTGTCTGTCATGAGATATGGGCACACAATCCAAAGCAACTGATGAGCAGTAATTTATCATTTACTGAACTGTATAATTAAATAATAGAGTGCAGATGTGGTCTTCACCTACAGCAAATCTGAGGTAAAAAGCACTTAATCAGATCACCATGAAGACTTTCATTCACACAGCCATAACTTCCTGCATATTTCACATGAATTGTTCCAACAGAGTATTTCTTAAGTATACATTGCGAGAGTTCAGGAAGTTATTTACCCTTAACATCGTTTTTACATATTCAGCAAACACTGCCCAGTAGAGTCTGTTCCCACCAAAGGAACGTCGCATAAAAAAGGCACCTGCCCTTCGTAGCAGCTCACCAACTATTTTCATTCCTAGGAAATCTGAAAAACAATCAAAGAAAAAAAAAACCATACACACAAAATCTATTGATTAATATCAGCCAGCAGAATCAACCCCGTTCTCTAGCACACCAACTACCAGAATACAGAAGATCGCTTTCAAGAATTCCATTGTGCTAATACAGTTATTTGCTTTCAGATAGTCTAGCAAGACTTATATAGACAAGAATGGCGTATTATAATATGCTTTCAATTTTTTTTAAGCTGCATTCACTTAGAGCAATTTATTTTCATAATTTAGATGGCCAGAGTTCAACCATAATAAAGACTAAGTTTCTGAAGTACATTGTCTCACTCATCTTTAGAAAAAAGCAGTTACTACTGAATGTATCCCAGAAGACACAGAAATCAAGCAGCCAATTAAACTATATTAGACCATCTATGATCCTGACTCATCATTTTAGGGAATGTACACTAAAGCACCTAATATTATTTTATAGTTTTTTAGTTTTAAGCAATGACAGTCAATGCTTAACTTGTCAAAAGCAGGAAAAAACACTTAACATTAACAAATTTCTTATGTAAGCATTTAAAACAAGGCTACACATCAGCTGACAATGTGCCACTCCAACCTCCTTGCCACTTGAATCCATGAAACACTGGAGAACAGATATTCACTCAGTAAAATAAACTCACATTTCTAGTCATAACGCTGACAGTGACTGCCCTGAAGGTGTCAGAAACATCATTCCAGCACCAGCTAGATTCCTGCTAATTTACTATATGAGGATGTACTAGAGAGTTACTGGCAACTGTTTACCTTCCCTTAGCTAATCCCCACATATCTGTATGCTTGAAGCCAGGAGATAACTAACAAAGCAAAGGCACTTATCACCTGTATCAGGAGAGGTCTCCACTCAGCACAAGTCCTGCTCTGAGAGTGAGTTTGCAAACCACATCTTGTGAACCCCTAACATGACATACAGTAAATACAACTACAACCATAGAGAACTGTATTTTCTCCAAAGGAATTTAAAATAATATGCATGTGCAGGCAGCATCAAGCTACAAGCCCCTAATTCTTTAGGAGAACTTTGACCCTGAAGCACCCAAAACACTCAAAAAATGTTAATCATTAAAAAAATCCTTGTAAGCTAAACTAATAGTATCTTAAGATACTATTTTGAGGTCCAAAACTCAAAAATACTCTAATCCAAGTCAGCAAAGGATTACACCAATACCAATAACAGCATGTGAGCAGATTCTGAACAATACACAACAGGCAAACTGCAATACCTTGATCAAGGCAGCTGTAAAATGTCAACTTGTGAATCTAACCTGCATCACCCTGATGCAAACTCAAAGACCAGGGAAATCTCATCTTCCATAGCAAGTACATTCTCACAGCTTCTATCAGTCTTCCTAATTTCTTGATTGGAAAAGCAGACTACTGTAAAGCAGTGGTTCCAAGATCTCTGCTAGCTTACCTGTGCATATTACAATGCTGCACCAGACCTGAGGTGGT
The DNA here is from genome assembly GCA_013397865.1 of Struthidea cinerea. Classification (NCBI taxonomy): domain Eukaryota; kingdom Metazoa; phylum Chordata; class Aves; order Passeriformes; family Corcoracidae; genus Struthidea; species Struthidea cinerea. The sequence continues at coordinate 489,407 of VZTI01003361.1, forward strand.
TTTCTGCCTGCTTAGAAGACCTGTTTGATACCTGAGACTTCCAAGATCAGGTGATGCTGACAGCATCCAACTTTAAAAGCACTTTAACTTGGAAGATATTGACTGTTCAAGCCCTCAAGAACTGTTTCCCACAAATACACTGGCTTCATCTGCTTTACAACTAAGTATGTCCAAAATCCTGACCTCTGATATGACATATCACTTCCCAGACAGCTCTGCTGTCAGCATGTCACAAAGTTCTGCCAATGCTTCGAAGAAATCAATCACATCAGAAACAAGCATGAGGTGGCTGGTACTTCATATCTGGCTACTGTGACTGCACTTTAAACTGCATAAAGTATCACGAAAAGTTCTGCATCCACAGTAGCACCTGGGCAAGTTTTTGCCTGTTCCCAGGCTGTAAAAGCAAACAGAAGTCTTCACAACCCTTACCTCTGCCCCAGCCTCAGCTCTACAGATAGGGTACTTCTGGGCAAACTTGCTATGAAAAAAAAGTCACCTTTTTGACAGGACTCAGCACCAATGAGAAGCTTTCAGACATTGTAAGCACCTCACCCAAGGAGGATTTAACAAGACATATTTGGCACAGAAGTTAAACACAACTAATTAAGAGTTGCAGCTACCAGAGAATGCTACCAATTCTCCGAAATCCTGAAAACATTGTTAAAAACATACTTGCCTATTCCTGCAGCAATGACAGGCAAGGCCAAGTCATAGGTGTATAGCAAATAAGACAGCATCAAAAAGTCTACGTAGCTTCGGTGGCTGGGCAGCAGCACAACAGGATGCTCCTGAATGGCGTGTTGCAACTGGAAAAGAACAGTGCAAACAATATTGTCCCAATATTTACTGACTGTTGAAATTTGCAAATATAGACCTGCACAGGGCTTAAGGCAAACAAAACCCCATTTGCTTGAGGGTTGTTTCTCTGTCCACACAATCAACACCTCTTTCAACAGGGAAGCCAGAGGAAATTTGGAGCAGTTGTTTCCAGAGTAGCAACCTGAGGTTCGCAAGCATCACAGGACTCAAAACCTAGGGCCACCCCATGATGGGATAGTCTATTTCCAATCCCTTTTGACAGGGATGTGAAACCAAATAGGGGCTGCCAGGACTGACATTGCTGACTCCCAAGGAATGCACTGCACCCTCCAGAACAGCAACATCCTTACATGAAATAGGGGGACAACAGTTCCCGGAAACTGAGGCAAACCTAAAGCATCTCCTGCCTCAGAGGTGCACAGTGTTGCACCACTCTTAGTTGTATGAGGGTTTTGAAGAACAATCAGTCCACTCAGCCAAGTAATATCGTATCTTGACCCCCAATTCAGCTAAATGCATTATTATTTTATAATGTAAGATCGAAAAGACTCTCTCAGTGGCCGATCTACCAGAATCACAGGCACATGGTATTCCTTACCATAGAAAGCATTTGGAAAATATACAAAAAATCCTGATAGCTCTTTGCCTCTAAAATACTTGTATATCATCTGTCTTTCCTCTCGGATTTACTAAGAAATGCACTAATAAACAAAAGTGAGTGCTGTCTTTTTTTTTTTCAAAGGCTATTTTTCATATTTGTTATTTGAAGATTACAGTTCTTGTCCAAGTGACTGGTATGAAAACATTTTAACTTTTTCCCTCCCACCTGTACTCACTCTCTGCATTCCTTCTTCATTCACACAAACTCTCTGGAAAAGCTGTTTAAATATTTTGCTCAGAGTGAAGGCAAAAAATCTGACAGCTCCTAGTTGCATACGGTGGCCCATCTCATCCAGGATTTCCGTGGCTTCTTCTTGAATAATATCAGGTGATTCTCCCATCTCTTTTGCTAACTAAAGAGAAACAAAACAGCAGTGACAAGTTGTTATCTTTGCCTTGCCCATGCACACCATTCTCATGTGCCACAGCTACTATGGGAGAACTACTGCAAAAGTCCACAAGATTTTATTTTATGTGATAGGCATGGATCTAATCATACAGAAGTGTTTGGTGCCAGTCAACATGACAAAACCAAGTTTCAGCCGCTTGAAAATCAAAATGAGCTCAGATGTCAATGGTGGGGGGGAGGGTGTACAACAATCTTCCCCCCAAACACACCATCTGAATGTTAGAACTTGTAGCATATTCAGGGGAGATTTAAGTTCAAAGAATATTCCCTATATTATCAGTCTGAAGAAGGCTCTGTGCCTTTTCCTATGAATAGTAAAATGAAGCCTATGTTTGTAGAGACAGTCAAAACGCAAATATTTTAAGTGCTTTTGGGTTAGAGTTTACAAAGAACCTCAGCCCTATCACACTTCTATTTCTTTGTAATGTTTTACTTTGGAAATGGAGAGCTGAATTGCATACAAAGCACTGTCTCCACCAACTGTGCATATCAATGATCTTTCTTCTGCTGCCATGCACATTCCCTTTTGAAGTTTCTTGAAATAGACTTAAATAATGGCCATCCCTCTGATTTGGTACTTTGAATCTAGAAATATTTAATTGAAAAGTTAAGCCTTTTACTGTTATGGAATAAGGAGAATAACTTTTACTCAACACAGAGGAGGAAAGAAAAGGAATGGCAGGAAAAAAAAGCCTCCAAAAAAGCACGGCTCTGTTTGGAAGCCAGTGCTGCTCACTTACTATTTCCATTTTGTGACATATGAGAAAATCCATCTCCTCCAATCTACCTCCATATACTTTACTATCATATCTACTGGTTCAACTGTGTTTTCTTAAATGCATTACCCATCATCCTAAGTATTTCCACATGTAGTTTAAACTGATTATTTTAGCTGCTTAAAGGAGCCAAAAACTGCTTCCATTTAAGCCTGAGAAAATCACTCTTGTTTAGGAAGCCAAAAAATTCTTCTTGTTATTCACCAGGAAGAGATTTCGATCTCATTCACCAGCCAGCAAAAGGCTTACCATACAGTCCATTTGTGTGATTTAAGTGCAAATCCACTATGGAACTAACCACTTCCCAAAAGCAGAATCAAAAAGCCAGACCAGTCACATACAGCAAGCTAAAACAAACAAATGACCTTAACTTCCTATACTGAACTTTAGTAACCTCAACAATTTGGCATAAGAACAAATTCTAGTATGCCTGTGTAAAGCTGTGCAAACCATGCCCAGGCAGGAGGGACTCTAAGCATAGACTGCTGGGCACAGTGCCCAAGACACTCTCAGTTAGATACTTCCAGTAATCTCTAGTGCAAAGCTGGTAACCAGGCTGCAATGGCAGGTCTGCTAACTCCCTTCAACCACTTGATGCCAGCCCAGAAAATAGCCATCAAAATCATTTTCTACCAAAAAAGCACTTCAGAAGAAAACATCACACAAACATCTTTCTGTCAAATCCTCTGTAAACTATTTTCTTCCAGTAAGTTTTTTAGTGTATCAAGAGTTAAAAGATTTTTTTGGCTTTCATACTACTTAGCAATCCATAATGGACACAGAACTACTTTGCGTTGTAGAGTGACATAGTTTACTTTGTCACATTGTAACAGATTTTGATGTATCATAGGTAACACTAACCATTAAAAGAAACAAATAGAAAAATTTACAGTAGCCTGTCACTCAGGACTAACCAAAACATCTTAGAAATTTCTACACACTTGGAATTATTTTTCATGGATACTGAAATTAGTTACCCTGCTAACTAACACACACACTTATTTCAGGCATTTAAACACAGTGCAAAATATCAGCCAGCCTAACCATAAAATACTTTATTCATTATAAAGTAGTAGCTGCCCTTCATGTTAAAACAAAAATATGGTTACGTCTTAAACAGTGTTTCTAATTCAAAGAATTATCTGTGAAATACAACTCTCATTTTAGTGAAAGTAGCATTTAGGACTGGTTCATAAATACATCACTAACCTATAAAATTCCTACAAGACAAATTCCTACCCTCAAAGTACAAAAATGTCTACTAAGAAGGAGAGTGTTAATATCTTTCACAATGTTGCTCTGTGGTGAGAACAGTGGAGTAGGAGGAGAAAGAAAAAAAAAGAAGTCAGGCACACTGGATAAGTTAATGGTGAAGTGTTGTATATGCAAAATCAAAACACTGTTTCCTGAACCTGACAGTTTTAGTGGCAACTCCGGTATTTTTTTTTCCTGCCAAAAGAGAGTTATTTATTTACTGGACCATCTTCCAAACTACAGTTATCATTTTAACGAGGTCAGCAATAATCTCTTTTTCCCAGCTGCCACACAAAGCTTGGCTGTGTTCAGTCCACCTCATATTCGAGTGCATTGTCCAGACTCACCTGCTTGATAACATATTGAACTTGCTCTGACTGGAGAACAGCACTTTTGATAGCATTTGGCTTGCAAGGTGAAAGTCCCTTGTAGATCACTGGGGTGTAACATTTCATTGCGTATCTCAAGTCACTGGACAACCGTCTTTCCTCCAAGATATCCTCAAACTCATCTCTTTTCTTTGATGTGAGCTCTTTCTGCTAGGAACATACAAATGAAGAATGAGACACTGTCTCGAGCTATTTGGTGATCTGCTTGGCTACAGCACCAAAATAATGATATGCAATATTGTGCAACATTTGGGGTTTCTTTTTAGCTTTCAATAATGTCTGCATTCTACACTCTGTGACTGCAGGAACCAATACTACCTGCTTGGAACAGTGATCCAGAAGGAAACTAAAAAGAAAAATAAACAAACACCACCCTCCCCCCCCCAAAAACCCCACCCTAACCCTTCCCAACTGCAAAGATCCCCAAATCACCCTATGCCACGTTACTTAATCCCACTCCACAGAAAGAAGTTGAGAGAACACATGGGCTTTTAAAGCTGAAGTGCCTTGCCTCCAGCCTCTCCGTGATTAATAGGTATTAACTAAAAGACCTTTGATTCCAACTCTCACAGCTTCATTAAGACAATGCCATGATTGACATTATAAAAACGCAATCATCAATGTACAGAAAATAATCCCTACTACTTAAAGTTGCATTTGGGGCTTTGGTGACTTGTGGCTTTCACAAAGCCTGGATGTAAGGTACGTGAAATATTATGAGGCAGGAACAAATTAAAAAAAAAACAAAAAAACCTCACTGTCAGCCACATGATTGCAATATGGTGCACACATAGGTAAAAAGAGAGCACAGCCTCTGAGTAACCAATACCACTGTTAAGGAGGAAAAATACCCAGGACATCAAGAACTAATTGTGGATCCATCCTGCTGCAGAAAACTCAGAGACAAAACTCCTCCCTTTGAGCCAGTAGACCCCTGTGCTAGAGACAGATGTCTTCTATTAGCTCCTATATCACTACAGTTTGTATGAATGACCCCTCAGTCTTCCCAAGACAGAAAATGTATTTCTCTAAACTTCAAAACAGCAGCAATAGCCACTAGATAAGTAAGACAACTGGAGTAAGCCTCTGTGAAACAAAAATATAAAAGCATTAGTTATGACCAAGTATATTTATTAGAAGATGCTAAAAATAAAAACGCTTATGTCTTCCTCCACAGTACCACTTGAAAGGTAGCACTGGCACCCTTTTCATTCATTCTGCCTCCTCTTTCTATATATGATCTGTGCAGAACCAATCTGATAATGAAGGATAAAACATGCTTCACGGGCTCTTACAGTGACTTTTTCTGGTGCTGGGTACAAAGCCTGGCCAGCAAACACACAGGGAAACACCAGGAAGAGATAAGCAAAATGTCCAGCAGTGGCAGCTGGCTTTTCAACCTTGGGAGTGGGAGTCAGGTTTCACTGCCAGCCGAGAACAGCCACATCAGCAACACTACCAGAGCAGCTGACATTCAGTAGAGAGCAAATCTTTAGTTTCCGTCCATTCATCAACACAAGGTAATTTGGTGGAACAAAACAAAAGAACTCAAATCAGGAATATCTCCACTTAAGAACGACAAAAAATGCTTCAAAGCCTAATCTGTATCAATTTTTTTTTGTTAGAGGACACAAATCCTACTACAATGTTTGACCTTTTCAAGTTCTTTTATCCTCACAGGACAGGCAAATTTGGAGACCATCCTTCTACTATAACTGCATTTAGTAGATTGTATAACTTTTCTTTCCACAACTGCAGTTTAGAGAATTACCTCACAGTAACTGCAGAATAAACTCTCCAGGAACTTTCAAAACAATCCTATAAAGGTATTAAATCCAGACCTCTATTAATGTAAAACTTTTAGGAGTTCTTATCCCATATGGTTTAGCGTTACAGCTTTCAATCTCTCTTCTTCCACAGCTTTCAACTGGTTGGTATTTTGCAAGAGCTGAGTAAGCACAGATCTGTTAAGATGACTGGAAATAGTTTCTATTAGCCATCTGCTGCTGTTGACACCTTATATCAATCCCCTTGATTAAAAATAAAACAGAAATAAATCCCTTATGCTCTGTAATGGCAAAAAAAGATAACTCAGAATAGTAGCAGAAAATATTATTTGCCTCTAAGTATCACCTACTCAGATCAGTATGTGACAAATCATTGCTCAGAAAATCTAAGTAATGTTTATGTCAGTTACAAAAGTTCAAATCCTGCAATCTGCAACTACATGAAACCCAAAGAAACCCAGCACTCAGCACAGGCATCATCAGCCTCATCAGCAGTCACCACGCTGCTACAGCTGTTCCCCAATGCAACTCTGGTGAGCAGAGCTCTGCAAAGTCTGTGGCCCATTGAAAAATCACCTCTCTGCCTCTGCTCCTCATCTGATGTTTTCAGACTTGATGTGTAACTGATTTCTCTCCACAGCAATAGTTATTTTCACGCCCGGTTGTGAAGGAGCACTGAGGGAGCCAAACCACACACTTCACCAGCCACTGAAGATTTCTAACTGTGCTTTTACATTACAGCCAAGCCATTGTTCCAGCTTCAACTGCCAATAGGTAGAGAACACACTTAGAAAACACACTGTTGGAAACCTGGACATTAGAAATTCAGCGGCATGCACTGTTACTGAAGTGAAGTATGAAAGCAAAACAGCAGGAGCCTGGAACTCCTCTGCTTCCATATAACTAGGATATGCAATGTAACGATGGTGCTCGCGATGCCCTTGGGATACCAACATACAGACAAGATACAGAAGAGAAGTTTAGGAATCTCTGCCGAAGCAAGGAGCTGTTTTCCTCTCTCCCTAGTCCCCTCCTCCAAATGCTTGTAGAGAGATTAGGTTTAGCACCCCACAGCCAAACCTCCTTGTCCGAGGCTGGCAAAGGAGCTGAAGGGAACAAACAGGGTTAATAAAGTAATTTTCACTATATAACACGGGAAAACACGCTTCGGCCACCCTATCCCCACGACAGTCTCCCAGCGCTGAGTTCACCGTCGCTGGCTGGCGGGACAGGTTTCTGGGGGGCTGAAGCGCTGCGGAGCGCGCGGTGCCCGGACAGCTGCCACCCCAGAGAGCGGCTCCGGGACACTGCCTCCGTAAGGAAGAGCCACTTCCCAGCTCCCCTAACCCAGCGGGCCTTCCGCAGCAGCTCTGAGGGGAGACGCGGCGCTCGGGATCGGGAGCTCTGGCTGTCGCGACTGACACGAAAGGTAGCGAAGGAGCAGCCGAGGCAGAAAAGGGCGCGCGGGAAGGTGAACGGGTGAGGGGAAGCGTCCGGCCCCCGAGAAAGGCCTCGTCCCTCCTCCGGAGCGCGGTTCTCGCTTTCCCGGGGACCCAAACCGGGGATAAGGAGTGGAAGGGCAGATTGCGCCAAGCGCCGTCATTCCGCTTCAGAGTGAGCGGCACCGCCGCGGCACGGGGTGGGTGAGATGCGTGAGGTGAGCAGCCCCTTCCCCACGGCACCGCTCCCGCCGCCGCTGCCGCCTACCGAGTACATGGGCGTCCCTCGCCGCGCCCGACCGGGC